>VWZX01001688.1:3250219-3493384 GCA_013399015.1 Galbula dea | reverse complement strand
CGGCGGGTGCAGAGAGAGAGAAACCGTTCCCTCCTTCCCACCCAAAAACTTCTCCCTCTCCCTGGTTTCCTTCTCCTGCCTGGGATCGCCTTCCCCCTCCCCTGCTTCCCCCCGCTCAAGTAGGTGTCTCAAACTTCCATTGTATACCTGGGTGCTCGCTCTGAAACACTCGGGGCGTCGAGCCTCGGCTCTGGGGTGCCCTGCTGCCGGGGGGGTGGAGCGGGAAGGGACTATTTCTTTGTGAGCCAAAGATCTTCCTGGAAGAAGGGTTTGTAGAAAGTGGTTCGGGGTGGGGGGGGGCTTGCTAATGAAAAGTTGATTGATCCGTTTTGCCAGTTTTTGCTTCGTTTACCTTTGTCTCCTAAAGACTAAGCTGATAATTTCTTTGGCTTCGTGTTTCTTTTTCTTTCTTTTTTTTTTTTTTTTTTTTTTCCTGAGTAGGAAGTTTAGAAAATAAATAAATAAGCCTCAACTGACTTCTTAAGCAACAAAAGACGTTGCCAAGCGAGGACAATAAAATTCTAGTATATCTAGATATTGGATTTCGTTCCTGTTCCTTGATACCCACTGGACTTTATGTTTCTGGGTGTGGGGTTTTTTTTGTTGTTTGTTTGTTCCCCACACAGAAAACCTGCAGCCAAAGTAAGGTCTGTATGTACTCTAATGAGCCATCCCATAAAATGTGCTGTGTGTCTCCCAGTAAGTATTTGAATTGAAGTGTAATAGTTTTGAAGTGGTGGTGAACAAAAATCTTTATGTTGGGTTATTGATCTGCTGATGAAAGGCGTTTGAATTTGAAAAGGGTTTAGTTTAGGGGTTTTGTGTGTTTAAAGGTTTTTTAAGGCAACAGCTTACTTTTTTTTTTTTCATTTCTGAAATGACCTTGGGAGCTTTAAAACTACATCAGTTTCTAGCATTGGGTTTGAGGGGGAGGCAGTAGCAGAAGGATCTAGTGAAAAATCGAAAATAGAAATGGGAACTGAAGTAGATGCAGTGAAATATTTTCTTATAGAAGTATGTGAAAAGGGAAGTTTTTGTAAGAATGTGTGAAAAAGAAGAGAGGGGAATAACACAGTTTCAGATACAAGGAGACAGAGGGAGCATATCATTCTTCACATTTTATTAGGCCCTGAAATGCAGGAGTGATATGATCTGGAAGACACAGAAATAAAACGCCTAACTACAAGTTGAATAGCAGGCATTGACTTGCTGACCAATGCTTACATGCTTGTTGGTTGGTGGGGGCTGGTTTTGTCTGCAAAGGTATCAGAGCACAGTGCTATGACAATGGCTTGCAAATGCTTTAACGCCATGTTTTATTGCTCTTAGGAGCTCTTATTAACTGTAGGTTTGGGAATAAGTCTAATACTTTAATTTGTGATGTCCACACTAAGGTTTAAGCGTTTCCTTGGATAATATAAAAGGACAGTTTGAAATGAGTAGGATAAACTGCATTCTTTGGCAGAGGGGGAGGGAAGAGGGAAAGGGTGGAGGAGGCATTTTTTTTTCTTCCCCTTTACTAGTTCTGTAACTAAGTCAATATTTTAAGGTCTGTAGCAGGAATGTGGCTTTGTGATCAGCTAATCTTTCTGGTAACATATTTTTTTAATGAGCAATATTGTAATTCAGTGCAAAATATTTGGGGTTTATCTCTCACAGCTTGTTCTTTAAATCAGTATGAGCTTTTAAGTTTTGTTTTTAAGTTTTTAGGATGATGAATATGAAAAATAAATAACTTTAGAGACATGGTTATTACAGTGATTATTGATTGGCTTGGCCTACAGCCAGGCAACTCTTCTGCATGCACCAGAGTTGCTGATTTAAATTCTATAGATTCTTTTTCATATCGTATCTCCGTTGTGAATCGTTAAACAGCATATACAGCTATTTAAGAACAGTAGATCAGTTTTTAGTTAAGATTGTTCAATTATGTCTTCATCGCTTTGGAGTTGGTTGAATGACTTGACATGAGATTAAGCACAACAAAAGAAAAGGCAGGGGAACAACAGCTGCCTTCCAGTACCAGAGCACTAGTGTTCTGAGCAGTTAAAGCATTTTACCTTTTAGTATTACATGGTGTCAGGTTTAAACGTTAATACTTATTTCCATCTTCACAGAAACCTTAGGCATTCTGATAAAACATAAAGACACCCAAATCCTGGATATTCGTGTTTGGGGGTTGGCTCTTGCATTTTTAAGAAAATTACCTTAAGATCTGATACTGAGGAGTGAATTGATCTCATTAACTTTTAAGACAAAAGTAGCAAACAGTCACCACTAGTTTGTACTTGTTTAGTTACTGTGTGGTAAGAACTTTAAGGTGTGTCCTTAATGGCAACTGACGATTCTTGCTGCGAAGCCTTGTTTATTTTAGGTAGTTGTTTTATACAGAATTTCCAGTGGGACAAATTACTACACTGACTGCAGTTATTCTTTCTGAAGTCTGGCTGTAAGTGTTAGAGAACAATTTTGCCATGCTACAAACGGTATATGTTTTAAAATTGAAACTGTTAAGTTTTGCTGTGTATTTTGAGGCTTTTCCTACTTCCTTTGTTTAAACATTCTTAAACAGTGCATATCATGTATGAATTTAACACATGCATATGGCACTACTAGGGCCGAATTTAAATTTAAAATGAATACCTATGTCCTTGTTGATCAAAATAGAAAAAGCATTTCTTTAAATAAGTGGATATTTTCTGGTTTTGAGTGTGGTAAGAAGGCTATATTTGTATCTTGTAAACAAAGTTTCACATTAAGTAGTCTTCAGAGAATGGCTTCCAGGCTTTGGATTAGAGGATTTTTTTCTTTTGTTTTTCCTTCATTTTAAGTGAATAATGTTTTTGGTTTTGCTTTGTTTAGGTAGGGGTGGGGAGAACAAGATTTAGAGTAAGGGCTAAAGGAAGATAATAAACTTTAGCACCTTTTATCAGGCTGTGTTACACAAAAGGTTACTTAATTTTGGTTTCCCTTTTCATTAGATCACACTCAAAATTCCTTTTTGAGCACTTATTTCTAATATTCAGATTCTGTCTTCTCCTTGCTACTATATTTTCTTTTAGAACTATGTTGATTAGTATCATATTTTATGAACAATATGCCAAGTTATTACTGTAATCAGGGGGAAATAATTTTAAGAGACCTGTGGGTTTCAGTTAGACTTTCAAAATGGTAATTACAATAAACCTAGTTAAAAAAAAAAAAATCTTGAGAGTTTGTAATTAAGAAGCTCTGGGGACATGTTAAATAAATTCTAACTTCCCTTTGTTCTTTAGGAGTTTTTGTTGTCCCAGCTCTTTCTAACCTGAATCTTGATTTGGAATTCATTGTCCTAGTCAAAGGTTCCATACACTGTATATGTAAATACACTGCCTCTTTCCTATGTTATGAAATGCTGCAACTACTGCTGGCATATGGAAAGAACCGTCCCCCCCTTCCCTAAGGTAACATGGGCTAAGCTTTCTTTTCTTTCCAAGAAGCTGAAAGAAGAGTTTGACCTTTGAACTCACCCTCACACTTCCACACTGCTTTCAGGATGATTAAATAACCAAGGGTATTTGCCTGTGTTTTATACTTATTTGTCTCACTTAAAATGTTCTAATACTTAACTGTTGAGGTATTGTCTTTAAATATAGCAAGACAGTACATTTCAGTTGGAGCAGGGCTGCCATTTGCCAGCTCAGCCCTCTTATTTTTGAGACTCTTGATTTAGAACATCAGCGTTCCAATCAGATACTCTGTTGACATCTCATAACTACAGTAATTTCAAACTGCTATTTATTTTTAATGGGCTTTGGGTCATTTCTGGTGACCTCTGGCCCCCTTTTTTTAAGGTGACTTTAGTAACAAAAATTCTTCTTTCTGCTGCATTAATATGATCAGGGGATTCTGCTGACTACTGTATGCATGCTTTTAGAGAGATGTGACTCATACCACAAGAGATTTGCAACTGAATACAAAAGTAAGGAAAAGGATATGACCAAGCTATGCAATATTCTCAATACATGTTGTATTTTAAGAATTAAAAAAGGACACTTCCACTTTTCCAGCCTAAACTCCCTTAGTCTTTTCTGCACCAAACAGAAAGCTACTCTCCAAACAATTTGATTTTTAGAAATCAACTGATTTTCAGTGGAATTCCCAAATCTTGTTTTGTTGCTGGTGAAAGCTTGTTCATGCCAAAACTGGGTGTATCCCCGTGGGGGAAAAAAAGTACTAAAACTCCTGTTTTGATCATATGACTTTGGTCAGAGGATCATTTATAGTTTCTCATAAATCTAGCTCTTTTGATTTTACCTTCAACCTTTTTTAAAGGGGGGGCATCAAGTTAAGTGGTATGATGAGAACAGACTTTCCATTTAAAGTAAAACAATGTATGTGCTAGGGGAAAAAATGAATTACAAATCAAAAATATAGGTGACATACTTGTTTTGAATTACAGTGAGTTGTACAGAAGATGGAATTAGTTATCAGACTGCCTTGAGAATTTCAAAAGAAAGTGCAAGAGGAAATGTGGTTAGAATATGCAGGAAAATCTATGTAGATCAGTGTGACTTAAAGATTTGAGCAGAAACCCATCCAAGTGAATAATTGACTGGATAGTGATTTTCTATGTGCTAAAGATTTTATGTAACTAAAAGTATTAAAGTCTGAGTTTGTTTGTGCCCGATGGATACACTTGCACTTTTCTGTGTAATAGAGTGAGTGCAGTTTACCTCAGACATAAACAACAGAAGGGAAATTATAGGCCCTGGTGTTGTGCTGATACTTTATCGTGATAGCTGAGAACTGGTTGAGTGAAATCCTTGGGGTTGTGTCAGCATCTCTTTTGGTAGACAGGGAGGAAGAAGCAAATCACTTGTACTCCAGAGGCTATGGTGTAGCCTAAAGTACACTGTAAGGAAAATGTGATCCAGAGAGGTCACAATTTCTGATTATCTTTAATGTTTGTTTGTAACCATTTATTCTTATGCTAGTAAGATTTGTATATGAAGCTGCCTCTTTGGAAGGTCAGTTTCTTTTCCTAGAAAGGAGTTAGCATCTATAGTGTGGCACTGTGAAGCCCAGAGTGTTGGACTACATCACGTACATGCACTTCCACCTGCTGGTATGACCTAAATGCTATGCTAGGCAATTAAAAAGGTTTAGTTTCCATCAGTCTGTGTGGGTCCCTGGAAGATGTCCCACCTGCATAGGAGAAATTAGGCAGTTATTTGAAGTCTCTATTTCTAGCACTTCTCTAGGGTGGTGAGGCACTGGAACAGGTTGCCCAGAGAGGTTGTGGAGGCCCCATCCCTGGCAGTGTTTAAGGCCAGGCTGGATGTGGCCCTGGATGACCTGGTCTAGTGCATGTGGCGTCCCTGCCATGGCAGGGGGGTTGGAACTAGATGATCTTCAAGGTCCCTTCCAACCTCAGCGGTTCTATGGTTCTATGGTTCTATGGTTCTATGGTTCTATTCTGCTATCTTCATATGGTAGCCCAGGAGGCGACTTAAGCCAGAAATACATGTCTTTCCCATGGCCTGTGTAACTTCTTTCAGGACTGATTTTTGCAAATACATAATTGTGGCTATTTGAAGATGACAACTTCACAGTGCTCTTCAGAGGGGAAGGATTAGAGGTTGCTGATTTTTTTTCTTTCAAGGTACAGGGGTTTGAGCTGTGTTGGGCAAGGGAGTGAGATTCAGAGTTGAAATCGGGTGAGAACACTAGGGAAGATTAACGACCTTAGCAAAGTGAACTCTTTGGAAGTGACAACTACTCTTACATTCAGGCATAGTAAAAGAATCTCTTTTCCTGTTGTTTCACCTATGCTGCCCAAAGGGATGCAACTTGCCTATAATTGCTACAAAGGAACTCCTGGCTCTTCAGTAGTAAGGAATTAAGTCTAATTTGGTAAACTCAGAATTTACCGCTTCTTTGTAGTTGTGGCTGCTAAAGAGACCTAACATCCTTCTGCCAAGAAGTGAAAAAGTCAAATTTGCTTTTAAGGTCTTCTTTCAAATGAAAACCAAGACTAAACATATAAGTCGCCCTATGTAAGGTGAGACTGACTCAACAATAAAAATGTATCACTCCACTGAGAGAGTCTTTACCTGCTGTGGAGAGAACAATAAACTGTTTTGTAAGGTAAGGGGTCATTGGCAGTTTAAGTGCATGTAACTTCTTGATTTAATGAAGTTGCATCATCTTATAGTAGTGGTGAAATGTGTCCTAGACTTATTTAAAAGGGAATCACTCTTGTGTCTTTTCAGCCTTTCTACAACAGGTATTGGCCACTTCATATTGTCTGAAGTACAGTTTGGTTTTGTGNGGGGGGGTAAGAAAATCTGGCTGTTAGAGCAGTCCTTCTGAACTTTAAAAGTCAATACTTATTTGTAGCACTTCCTCCTTTATTGCCAAGAATTAGTCTCTTTTATATTTGCTCTTGCTCAGTGGAGGAAAAACATGTGCAAAATGATGCAAGCTTATATGTTCCCTGCTTTAAAAGGAATAATTACATCTTTTGATAGAAGAGGCATTCAGTTCACTGAGGAGACACAGTCAGCTCATCCATCCTCTGCCAAAACACGGTTAGACATATAGCCTTAAAGAAAAAGGGACTCCACAGGAAAAGGTTTTTTAGAGAAAGGATATCCTTTGTTTCTGTTAGTATAGATGTCTGAAGTGGGGGGAGGGAGTCTTCCTAATATTGTTCATTATTAACTAGTAGTTATTTTCCACTGGTGATTAAAATCCTGCTTGCTAGACTTCAGGGGGAAAATTACTTGCGTGTGTATCTGTTTTATCTGACTACAAATGAGTCAGCCTGGATAATAACATTCTTGCATTCTGGTGTATATGTCTCTGTTTCTTTAGTCCTGTTTCTATGAGTTGTCTTAGCGTTATTGCATTGGAGAGCTCTGCAGTGTTTTACATGGGACTGTAACTGAGGAAAACAGAGTAGCCTCTCTCAGAGATAAGAAGATAAGCCATGAAAATTAGGGTAACGTGGAAAACTTCAAGCCTGAAGGATGAAAACTAACAAGGGTGACTTAAGTTTGCAGATACAGGGAGTGGAAATTCCAATTTGGGGTCATCTTTTATGTTCTCTTTTCAACCTGAACCTCTTTTTTTTTTTTTGATCTCTCCTGCAACTGAAACAAACAACTCTTCCCTTCCTCTCCCTAAATCTCCATTTCCTTTAAAAGGACTCATGTAAGTTCTTTATCAAACTGAACTGCTAACAAACTCTTTATTTAAAAACATTTCTGTACTTGAACTGCTGGTATAAAAACCTGTGTGGATGAGGAGCAGTGTGAGATGTACTCACGTGCTCCTCCCTTAACAAAGAAATACACTGGGAAGTTGTGTTAGTGATACTGTGAGAAGGGAGTAGCTCTTCCCTTCCTTAGAAAGCAATAGAACGTGCAGCAACAAAGAGCTTACTGGCTTCATATAGTGTTACGAAGAGACGCTGACTCCTGCTCTTCTGCAAAATAATGTTTTATCTGGGCTGAGTTTTATAGCTTTTTAGTGTTGTAACTTAAGTAATAGGTAGATGGACAGTTGTACTCTTTCAGAAATAAGGTCACAGTCTGTGCAGCAAATAGTGTGCCTTTCCTAGATTTAGGGACTGTCCTTCCCTCACACTGGGGTAGGAAGCACATTTCTATGTAATAGAAAAACACCTTACTGCATGAGGTGGGACACGTGTTTCTTCTTAAATGGAGAAAGGAAGTTATGTGGTTGCCATAAAAACCTAATACCTGTAGAGACAAACTTGAAATTTCATGCTGTGGATGTTTGGAAATCTGACTAATGTTTTGGAGCAGTTGGTAAATTACAACCTCACAATAATGCTCTGCTTCAGTTTCTGACTAAACATAGAAGCCTGTGAAGACCACAGCACACCAGTGCTGCTCATAAAATGGAGCCATTGTCACTGATGGGCTCTGTGAACACAACACATGAAACTCAGGACACTATAGGTACTATCTCAAAGCTTGGAACTCTTTTTCAGTGTTGTTAGCAACTACTAAAGGATTATATTTGTGTTTAATATCCTGTGTATGTGTACTAGGTGTGGTTCAACTGACTGAACTTTATGCAATGATATGTATGTATTAAAAAAGATAAAAAGCTCTAAATAAGCTAAGTTCAGCATTGGCTCAGGCTTTTGAGTATTTGAAGTAGTATTTAATTGTGCATGAGCTGCTCTGCCTCTGATCACTATTATGCCTCAGTATAGATGTGCCCAGACAAAATAGATAATATCCCTAAGGTTTTTATTTGTGATCTCAGTGAGGACAAACTGATATTTTGTTGGTTCAATTTATTCATATTCATTAGAAAGAACTGGAACAACTGTTCTGAAAAAGCAAAACTTTTAGACTAATATTAAAAAAAGTGTTTAAATAACTTCTGATTTCCAGTAAGCAATCAGCAGTAAAAAAAAATTAATCTTTAATTAGCAATCCCAAAGAGCAGCAACCTGTTCTGAGGTTTAGAAACAGCTAGAGAAGAGAATGTTATATGTAAAATGACTCTTAATATCCTGGAACTTTGTGAAACATTATTTTTGAAGTGAAATTGAGAGTTGCCTTGAAGTTTCTCAAGTCAAATAGACACAGTAAAAATGAAGGTAGTTAATGTGCAGCAGCTGTCTCTGTGTTTTGGAGTGGGGGTTTCTTGTTCTTTGCTGGCACTGGGATATGTGTGACTTGAAACCTTGTGGAACATTAGTAGGGTAGTGGGAGAAATTCTGGTCTTCTGCTGAACAGTGACAGCTTTGCTACTGGCCTGAAATTTAAGGTTCTGCTAACAGTTTGCTGAGCTGGTTATATCTCAGTACATATCTTCTAGTATACAGAAAAATAACTGTCATATGCTTGGTTGTGACTCCTAGTTTTCTCACTTCTGTTTTTAAGAAACTGTTGCAGCAACTGGTCAACTTCTGTAATTGTTCCAGCTTGCTTTTTACATTTCGACAATAGTTTTGATAGCACAGAATGAGCAAGGTACAGTTGTTTTTCTTGATTCTAGCTATGCAACTTTTATTCCCAATGCTCTGTAGTGTTTAAAATGGGAAATTAGAAAGTTAGACTTTGCTATTTTCTGAAAGGTATGTCTAGAGTTTTTATTGCTTCTTCATGGAAATTTTGAAATGCAGGAAGTAGAAATGCAATAAAATTACTACTGATGGGTCATTTCCCAAACAAATCTTTGAGACTGTAACATGTAGTCTTTGGTTGTGTAATTTAATAAAAATAAATTAAACTTCTCTACAGGCACTTAATTAAATTTTTTTCCTTTTTTTAATAATGCATTTATATGCCGCAGCTTTTTGGTGTGGTTCTTAGGTTGTGTGGTAAGTGCAATGAAAACAAGATGTTCTCATCTGTCCAGTTCAATCTTTATAACACCACAAAACATATATAAATAAATATAGTGTGTATCAGTGCAAACCTGCTGAAATACTGACTAAAAGCCATACAGCCAAATATGACTCAGTTGTGAAGTAAAATTTGCTAAATGCTCAGACTCCGGACTGTTGGAAGAATAAAGTACAATAGATAGTACCCTGCAGTTGAGGAGAATTTGCCACTTCTAGACAGTCCAACTCCAGGAAATGTCCCAGTGTCCAAGCTGATTCCTCCTGACCTGCTCTTTCACCTCACAGCAGTTGCAGAAGCCACTGGAACATATGGGCCCTGAACTCTGGTGTGAGATTCATGTTGACATTTGCAAATGGATAGGGGAGTCAGAAGGCAAGATTTCTTGACTCACTTTATTGCAAGGAGGGATATTAATTCTCATTCAACCTTGAGTTAATTTGTAGCAAATCTATTGGTTTTTAGCTATTGGAAGGAAGGATTTCCTGTTTTGTTCTGTTCGTTTGCTCAATATCTCTACTGATACTGGTGTGTTGTCTTCTTTTGTCTTCTGAAAGTGAAAGACAACAGAAGAAACCCCGCGTATTGTATTTTTTGGCTGAGCTGATACAACAGACCTTCAGAGCTCATCAGAACTGCAGGTTGTGCCTTTTTCCACAGGAGGCAATCGTATAGAGTTAAGACAACTCTTGACAGTTGTGCTGCTGCCTACACGGTTTTGAATAACAGGAATGTAATTAATCAGCAATTTTGGTCCTCAAATCCAAGGCATAATACTGTCTTTACTAGGAGGAAAGGTTTTGTTAATAATGGGTGAAGTCCTAGTGTAGGTATTTGGTTTGTTGTTGTAGCATGTGATAGCTTGTCTAAACCGTGAGAGTGTAAAATCATGCCTACTTGTAAAAGCTATATATTGAATCAGAGTGGAGTGTCTAATCACCAGATAGAAGAATCAGACCAGAGCTCACTTTCTGACTCTAGTACTACTAATCTTTTCTTCTCAGTTTAAATATAATTCTGTCTAGCTGCATCTGAAGTTTTCTTCAGAAATGCTGCCTGCACGGTTTTTTCAGTCTGTAAGTGCTGTCTCCTGTATATGATGGTGTGTCCGAGAACAATAGTTGCCTGAACTACAAATGGGCATTTCAGATTACTAAAACAGGAATATCTTGCTCAGCCTTGCAATGCTGCCTAGAGGATGAGCTGAGGCCAGTTTTTTAAAGCTGTATTGAGCCTCCTATTAGATGGTGAAAGCTTGAAAAACATACAGCAGCTAACACAGGTTGGTGGAGGTGTATAAAGTGCTTTGAAGAGCCATGGAAGAAGTCTCCAAAGAGCTTGTTGAAACCTATTGATGCCCAATAATATTTGCATCCAAACTCCTGTTAAACTCCTGACCCGATCCATGGTTTGGAGTGTTATGCTCTGTATTTACATGTGCACTTGTGAGGACAGGTTTATTTTTTAGACAGCTGAGAAGAGATTGAAACAAACTGGTTTTCAAAAGGGCTTGCCAGAGAAAATGTTATTGATTGACTGAGGTGGATTTTTCACACATCAGCAACCAACCCAGGGCCTTCCCTAGATTTGATCTGTACGTGTCCCTTAAATTATAATAAATCTTGAAGCATGTGGGTTTTATCAAATGTTTTTATTATCCTGGGTTAGGTGTGAGTAGAACCATGTGTGGCTGTCCATGTTACAGGGATGTCTTTTCTAACCTCATCCCAGAAGGCTGTGGAGGATAGAGTACTAGGTGTAGATTTCTGGTGGTTTTCATCTGTGTTCTCTCTACAGTGACTTAATTCTTGTTGCTCTGTTGTGTATATGTTGTAATGCCACAAAGTGTAATTGGCATCTCCTGTGTTTGTAGACACTAGCAAGGAAACAGTTGATGACGAATCTCAGCAGTTCAGTACGTGGTACTTCAGACGCTGGCATTTGGCTCTGACTTCATACCCCAAAAATGCCTCTGGCCTTTTTGCAGGATGATTATTATACCTATAACTGCAGAGCACTTACCTGTGGCTCTGAAAGTAAATGCTTTATAGTTTTGTTCAGTTTTTAAATCTTGCCTGGATATTCATCATAGGTGTTCAGGAATCTTTCAAAGTTGTTCACTTTTGGTTTGCAAATAAATTCTTTTCAGGTAGATGTTGCCATTTATGTTCATGAGCTTTGCTCTAGCATGTTATCCTGTTGTGTAAAAAAATACCTCTTTAAACTAGGGTAGAAATAGAACAAAACAGCAAGTTGAAACATGAAGTAATACATGTTAACCAGCACCCTTTGATATGTTTTTCCTTATGCTTCACAAAAGGGAAAGCTTTTTGAACACTTTAGCTTCAAACTTTTGTTATAGCTGCTTCAGCTGCCTATGGGGGAGTGAGTGAAATCCAGAAATGGGGAAAGTAGAAAGGCAAAAGCAAAGGCTGCAGTAGAAGCAATTTCGAAGTGTGACACCATAAACTGAACCTGCCTATTACAAAATATTTGAGTCATTATGCAGAGGGGAAGTGTTAATCAAAACTGAAAACAGGAATAAAGGGCGTAGTTAGAAAAGAGACTTTAGCTGCAGAAAATCCAGTTTCTGTTGCTATCAACCTGTCAGCCCTTGGCTTGTTCCGTCTTACACTCTACCCTATTACCCACTATCCTTCCATTTGTGTTTAACTTGGAATATGGTGAGTCTTTAAACTTGGGTTTAAAAAAACCTAGAAACTTCTTGGTATTAGATCTGATCATTGTCTAGACCTGGATTAGAGGACTGGATAGTGAAGTTGCTGAGCTCTGGAGATACAGAAAAGAAGGGAGGCAAACAGTGGCCACAATATTTCCATTCTGTATTGGCATTCTGGTGCATTTAGGTTTTTACCCATCTTCATTAGGCTCCGGTCTTGTTGTCTGCATGATGGTGGAAAAGGAACTGCTAACTTTGAGTGAGAACCAAAGAATTTTTTCAGGGCAAGGCTGTAGTGCTGAGAGTAGATAGTGTTTGAAATGTATCAGTCCTTAAAGGGGGCTAATAAGAAAGATGGAGACAATCTTTTTAGCAAGGCTTGTTGCGATAGGATGAGGGGTAATGGCCTTAAACTAAAGGAGAGGAGATTTAGACTGGACTTAAGGGGAAAATTTTTCACAGTGAAGGTGGTGAAGCACTACAACAGGTTGCCCAGAGAGGTGATGGATGCCCCATCCCTGGAAACAGTCAAGGTCAGCTTAGACAGGGCTCTGAGCAGCCTGATCTAGTTATAGGTGTCCCAGCTCGCAGCATGAGGGTTGGACTAGATGACCTCTAAAGCACCCTTCCAACACTAACCATTCTCTGATTCACTCCTAGCAATTCCTAGCTGTCATGTTTATTTTCCCAGGTGGTTATCTTGCCTGGGCTTGACTGTTCTATGGTAGGTTAAGTTATCCAATGTAGTTGAAGGCATCATATCAAATCTTGGGTCTATAGGTGGTTGCCTTTTCAGTGCATCTGGTTAAAGGTCCTGTCCCATTAACCTGCCATTGCTGTTGGACAAACTGGTTGTGCCAGCAGGTGTCTTTGCAGGAGCGTTGCCTGGGCAACTGAACGGTGTAAACAGTTCAGGTTCTAGTGGTTGATTTCTACTGAAACGGTTTTAAATTTAATGACTTAAGAACCCCTTTTTCTGTCCAACTAGCACTGCTGTTGAGAAAAGGCTGGTAAAGTAAACCTCAGCTGCATACATAACCACATCTGTAGCTGCCACAGCTACCTGTCATGGAAATCTCTGCAGCCTGAACTATTACAGGGTTATGTTTGACTTCTTGCCCTTTCTTTGGCTGGAATGAAGCAGAATATTTCCAGTTTTCCAAATTAAAGCAAGACGGAGATGGAAATTGAGATGAATTTTAAAACCTTACTTCGCCCATACTGTCTTCTGCTGTAAGAGCTATAGAGCACATTATGCTTTCAGGCATATTAATGCAGATAGTGTGAATCACTGGCCAGCTGTCTTTCATGGAGTAATTTGTGAAAGTTTGAATCAAATTTTGAATGCATTCTTTTCATTAGGTATTCATGTATTTGGAAATGTGCCTCATCTCAGAATGATTCCTCTTCAATTTGTTTAGTCTTGTGTAAGTTTAGTAGGCTTCTCCTTTATCCAAAAATTTGATCAAGCAGAGTCCTGAACTGCACAATAATATAATTTGCCAGCCTAAAAGGTTGTATTCTTTAATTGCTTCTAACAGACACTGTATAACTCATAGACTTAAGAGATTTAAATTGGAGTTGTGATTAACTATCTTATAACCCTTTTTAATCTTGTGGAATATTAAACCTTCCCTTTTGAGTATAATCAATAAAACACAGGGGTTTTTGCATGCAATTTGGAATTAGAAGCGTTTCTTTTTAAAATGTAATAGTTGGTCTCTTGGATGATTTAAATACTGAACTACTGTTCCAGAAACAGTATCATTAGTTTATTTGAAACTTTGAGATGACTTAATTGTGCCAGCCCAAAATTGTCACAGAGATTGTAAATCTGTGGATGATAGTAAAAGCTTTGAGTAGTTGTATTAGTGAATATTTCTTAATACAAAAATTTATACTGATATTTCCTATGTACTAGAACTAATAGGGGGTTTTTTGGAGGGGGGGCAGTGGGAAAGGAGTTTGCTCAACAGCCATTAGAGAACAAACAAGTGAAGTTTTACTGTGCCTCTAAACACTGGTTTCACAGGTTTAAGGAAAAGTGCACTTACTTGTTATGAATTCAGTAGTGTGTGTGTTGAAATACTATTTCAGCAGCTTTACCTAACTGGATAAGAGTGGGTTTAGAACACATCGTAGACAAAGTATTGCTTTTATGTAGCAATCTTAGTACAGTTCTTCAGGCCTTATGTTTTTATTATTTGGGATATGATACTTTTCTTTTGAAAAGTCTGGCTAACTGTTTACTCTCTTCTCCAGGTGCTGGAGTTCTTCGAGGCACTGAACTTGTTCTTGAGTGTATCTTGCCCAATGCAACTGTTTGAAATGTTTGTACAGAAAAACTAAGTGAACTGACTGTTTACAGACTTCAAAAATCAGAAGAAATAGTTGCAAAAAGAATCCTCATTCTGTCGCTGGGAGAACTGGTGGATACGCTTGCAGTGATGTGTGAACACAGAAGAAAATGAAAACAAAATACTTTTTTTGCTTGTGGAAATAAAGCTTTTTCCTGGCAAAGGTTTTTTAGTTTAGCAGACTTGTAAGCACATGTTGGAGAACTTTACAAGTGTCCTTATTGTGATCAGTGAGCATCCCCAAAGAACCGAAACCTTACATTAAAACAGGTAATAGGGAACAGAACATAGGAAACATGCCAACTCAGCCTCTCTTGGCATACATGGATGGACCGGATGGAATAGCCAGTACTGTTGGTGCACAGATGGAGAATAATGATGCCTCAATGACAATAAAAGGAACAAACACAATTTCTTACAAAAGCTTGCAGGAAAAGTTTCTCATGCAAGCTGAGGGATGCATGCCTCTGGACTGCATGTTTTGTGATGAGACGTTTAAACATCCTGAAGAACTTGGGAAGCATGTTTTAACTCAGCATAGACCCACTCTTTGTGAACCAGCTGTCCTGCGTGTTGAAGCGGAGTATCTTAGTCATCTAGATAAGTGTCAAGTAAGAACAAACTTGCCTTCACCAAATAATGAAAAGGACAATGAAGATCTCAGTTGTGAAGTTTGTGGACAGACATTTGATGAGGCTTTTGATGTCGAGGCACACATGAAAAAGCATAAAGATTCTTTTACGTATTGGTGTAATGTATGTGGAAGAAGATTTAAAGAGCCATGGTTCCTCAAAAATCACATGAGAACACATACTGGAAAGCCTGGTTCCAGAAACAAGCACCAACAAGGTTCTGAAAGCCCAATAACAATAAATGAAGTGGTGCAGGAACATGTAACTGAAAATGTAACGTCACCTTACAAAATTTGTATGGTTTGTGGTTTCCTATTTCTCAATAAAGAGACTCTAATTGAGCACAGTAAAGTGCACACCAAAGAATCAGTACCCAGTGGTGAAAACCCCCAAGTGACCGGTGAACCTGATGCAGAAGAAACATCTCAAAGAGAGGAATTTTTGCGATTCTTGAAATTAAGACCAAACGTGGTTCCAGAGAATGACAAATCACAAAAACCTGTGAAATGGATAGCTGAACTAGATCCTTTCAACACGTATCAAGCATGGCAGCTGGCTACCAAAGGTAAAGTTGCAGTTGGCCATGGCCAAATTAAGGAACCAGGGCAAGAAGGAAGTACAGACAATGATGATTCATCTTCTGATAAAGAAGAACTCGGTGAAATTTGGAATGCAAATAAAGGTAGCCAGACTGAAACTACAGGGAAGTCAAAAGTAAATAAAAACAGCAGTTACACAGGGAATAGTAACTTATCCCAAGACAAACTGAAACATCCCGGTGGTGAAGTGCCTTCTATGGAGATCGATTCTAAATTGTCCCAGAACAAAGAGAAACCAACACACTGCTCAGAGTGTGGCAAAGCCTTCAGAACATACCACCAGCTAGTCCTTCATTCCAGAGTACATAAAAGAGACAGGCGGACTGATGGAGAGACTTCAGCTGCTTCTAGAACGTACTGTGCTGATATAATTGCAAACCTGGATGAAAATGGAGCAGCAGAACGAATAGAAGGAGGTTCTGAAGATGGATCTGAAGATGGGCTTCCAGAAACACTTAATTTAGGTGAGTAGCATTTTGGGTACTTAAGTTTGAAATAGCTGTTACTGTATTGTTTGGAATTCTTTAGAGCCAAAGAATGCACCTTGCCTTTTTCAGTTATCTTTACAAAACTTGGCCAGGGATGTCAGATGTCATAGTAAGGGAAGGGAAAAAGAGGGAAATAAAAGTTCTGACACCACCATTTTGAGATCTTTGTGTTGGGCCTTCTTGGCAGTTACGATTTGTGTTACTGGAATCATTGAAGTACTTCTAATAGCAATCAGTCTGGGAGAAGTCACTTTCACTTTTTTCCCTTCCTGCATCTTTTAGGAAAGGGCAGAAAATGTTCAGTGCTTGATCCAGCAATTGTTAAGGTCCAGAGAAGTAAAGACTAATTCCAGACTCTGTCAAACCACAGGTTCTGTGTGTCTTTTGAACAATACATAACTTGAAAGCCTGAATGTCAAATCCAGCAATTTTAAATTAGGTGTGTAAGGACGTGTGCAGGCTATTAATATGTAGACATCATGTATGCAAGAGAGGTATATAATTTCTCTTCCTTGCAGGGCTGCTAACAGTTCTCAGACAGAGTAGATGGGCTCAATCTGTATGTTACACAGGATTAATTCTGCAACTTGCACTGTCTTAGACAAACAAGTGATACTGAATGATTCCTTAATTAAAAAAGGTTATGTGTAAGCGGACAAAAAGGAATAGCAAAAAGGCTTCTAGCTAATTCAGTACTCTTGCATGTGGCATGCTTTGAGCCTCCATTTAGAGAACAGACACTTGCATAATCTCAAGAAAAGACACAATGTACAGAATGTCCTGGCACATATGGATGACTTTTCCATTTCTGGTAATGTACAGCCCTTTATTTTGCCTCCAGTACAAAGGAATGGAATTATTACCTAACATTTAAGTTGCTTGTTTTCTTTCTCAGTGTCTTATCCTAAACTACAACAGCTTTCGTTGTGAGATGCTGAGTCATGCTTATTGAGACATTAGCTGTTTGTTTAAAGCAGCTATGGCTTGGCTTAGCCATAGTTTAGCCATACTTAGCATTTCTAGTATAGATGCTTTCCAGCACCTAGAAACTTCAGGGAACCTTTTAAAGCTATTATATATCTAACATCTTAGTCAAGCAAAATGTCTCTTTCCTTCTCTTCCCACTGTAACTTCCTAGTCAGCCTTGACCTGGGTATTTTTACTGAAGTTGTCTTGATGTTTTTTTCAGTTCAACCTGCGAGAGAAATCATGTTGATTTGAATGGTGTATTGTGTGTAAGCTTTCTCCCCTTTTCTTGTTAGACATCTTGCTGTACTTGCTGCCCTCCAGTGGTGCTTACTGCTGCTTACACTTGAGCGAAGCCAGTTTTTAACCTGTGGATTTGTTCCTTTCATAAATGTTTCACAGAACTAGCAACCCCTGTTACTTCCCTATTCCTGTATTTGTCAGAGCTTAAGCGTTAATGCTTCTAATGAAAAAAGATTACTTATTAAATCTAGGGATGTTACAAGCATACAAATAACAATGACATTATTACATGGAAAATCCCTCTTTCTTCTTACCTTCCCCAAAACACTTTCCTGTGTTTTGCCATGATGAGCAGAACAGTTTTAAAGCCTGGGTCATCATGCTTCACTTACTGATTCAGACACTCCTTTTAATAAAATAATATAGTTGATAAACGGAATTTTTGAGATGGGCCATTTCCATGAGGTTCTTATAGGCCAGTAAAGATACTTCCCCTCTCCCCCTTTAAGGCCTAATATTGCATCTTATTTGTTCTCTGGGGCTTCCTCATTAAAGTCACTACCTGCAGTGTTGCTTGACAGAGAAACCTTTTTGGTTCTTTGATTGCTAGGTGTGCAGCAGTACAGAACAAAAGATGCTTATAGACTATAGGACTTGACCACAGTTCATCATTCTGTCTTTTTTTCATTAAAAAAGACAATTAAGGTAGTTACATGTAGTTTTAAATGAGACTCCAAACTTGCATTTGCTCTTTGTAATATAGCAATTTTTTCTCCTAAAGATAAAAATGAAGATTGTTTGGAAAGAGCAAAAGTTAAAAACCTTGGAGCCTCCAGAGAATGCAGCTATTGTGGAAAGTATTTTCGCTCAAATTATTACCTCAATATTCATCTCAGAACTCATACAGGTAAATGGGCTTCACCTTTGTGGGAGGGGAAGTCTACTGAATCCTGCTGAATGGAATGTTGGGTTTGCCTAAGGAAAACAGAAGTTGCCCTCAAAATTATTGATATTAAGAATGTTTCCTCTAATTCTAAAAGAATCTAATTCCAATTGAAATTTCTTAGTAGGAATGAATTATTTACATAAATGTAAACTGTTTTGAATAGGACTAATTACGTTATGTACTCTTAAGATCACTATGTATTTTAAAACTTTAAATCTTTCTGCTTTTAGTAGTCTAGCAAAAAGCTTTTTGGGGATGAAGAGTTTTTTTTTTTGGGGTGGGGTTTGGTTTTGTTTTGTTTTCCCAAGTACTAAGTTTGATCATCTGCCAATTGCTGCTACCTGGGGAAAAAGCCATGTCCATTTAAGTTTTTGTTTTCCATAGCCAGGCAAACTCTGCCTATTTCTGTTAATGTATGTCCCTATTTCTTTTGAAACAGTTCTGTTTATAGATGAACCGTAACATTTGTGTTATGGAATAGCATACTTGTGCTATGATCAAGGGCTACTAGTTGGTGGATGTGACCCACAGTAATATTTCTTGCTTATCTCTACCAAACTTTATCAGCTACCATCTTCATATGTAGCCAACATGCAGAAAATATCTTCGTTGTTGCCAGAAGATGTCACTGTAGATAATAAAAACAGTTAAGATGTAGTTTAAGTGATTTAGATGAGTTTGGGAATTACGAGTATGTAGAAGGGGAAAGAAAAATTGTTTTCATCTAAATTATTCCCTTGATTTGAATTGTATTCAAGACTTCAAATCAAATTATATCAAGCTTGCTTACTTACTGATAAAACTGTGTTTCAGGTGAAAAACCATACAAATGTGAATTCTGTGAATATGCAGCAGCACAGAAAACTTCACTGAGGTATCATTTAGAGAGGCATCACAAGGACAAGCAAGCCGATAGTACAGCAGATGTGAAAAGTGACAGCAAAGTTTCATTACAGAGTCAGGAGACGGAGCTCTTGCTGGCTGCTGATGGTGCTCAAGAAACCAAAAATTCAAAGAGGCTTTTTGATTGTGCCAAAGATGCTGAGGGCTGCACACCTGCCAAGCAGCAAAAGGAGGTTCTGTCCTTGAACAATGCAATAGGCAGCACAGTCCTTTTAAAAATGAAAAATAATTCTAGGGAAGTGAACAAAGGTTCCATTTGTAACAACTCAAATCAAATACATGAGAATGTGTCCACTGTTTACCTGGAAAAACTAAAGGCTGAGAAGGAAACAAGGGAATCTCAGCCCAATGTTCCCCATAAAAGAGAGAGAGAGGCTTCTGTGACATCAGAGGGAGATGACGTCCAGTATATTTGTGCTTTAAAGGATGGAAAATATGTGAATGATGTACGAGAGTGCACTGAAAACTACAAACACAAACCTATGGTGGACTCTCAAGAGAAGCCCTTGAACTTATCCCTTGGGACTTCACAAGAATGTACAGTGGTTGCAACTAAAGGCCTGCTAGCACCAATCTCCTGTCCATTTTGTACTTACAGAACATTTTACCCAGAAGTACTAATGATGCACCAGAGGCTGATGCACAAATACAATCCTGACACCATTAACAAAAATGTCTGTAGAAACAAGGCTGTAGCTAAAGCCAGACGCACTGGGTGCCCTCCAGCTCTGCTTGGTAAAGATGTGCTTCCTCTATCTTTTAATTCTAAGAAAAGTAAGACTTCCCCATCTACACAGCAAAAATCGTTGCAAATGGGGAAAGCTAAACAATGTCAGCCTCCACAGAACAAATTCCCTCTTTTTTCAGTGACTGACTCAAGCAGCACAGCAGCCCCAAGTAACCTCAAGTTTCATAAACAGCAAAGTAATATTGGAACTCAGGCAAATAACTACAGACAACCTCAGCAAGAAATACACTCCAGTTCCAGTATCTCTCCAGTACTGGACAGAGTAAAAAGATCTGAATCTAAAGTAAAAGCTCCAAGTGTCCCAGTGTCTCAGTCTGGCCTAGTAGGCAGCAGTATGAATGGGGCTCTCGACTCTCACCTAAATGAATCTGCCTGGTCTTGTCATCGAGGAAGAGACTACCTTTGTAGTAAATCTGTGAGCAATGTAAATCTAGACTATGGTGAAACGTCTTCTAAGCGAATGAAACCTAATCTGTTAGCTATTGAACATAATGACTCACCAATGACTAATTACAGAAGATACGAAACAAGCAGATTTCGTGTTGCAAACAGATATGCAAATCTGCTACCTCAGGAATGTTCTCGCACCAAACCTGCATCCTCTGTTTTGCCAACCAAACAAGGGCTTCTGAATTCAGACGATGTTGATCCTCCTAATGCATTGACTGTTCTCAAACCTTACGAGCCATATAGCTCTGGATCACTTTACAGTTCTTCTGGATCTAGCAATGGCCAAGTAACCAGCTCTACAGTAGAAGGTACTGTATCTCCTTCTTAGTTAAATGTCTTGCACCATTAAAAAGGAGGGTGAATGAAACAGAAATAAGTGCATACTCACCTTGAAGGAGAGTAGATAAAACTATACTTAACATTTCACCAAGTACAGTCATTGCCTGAATTTTAAATGTAAAATCCAGGTTCAGCAAACTCCTGGCTTGGGGAATTGGACATGGAAGGTTGAAATTTTATTTAAAGTTCTTGAAGTTCCTTTCTCCCCCCTGCCATGCGTCTCTGATAGCAAATGTATTGTTTGCTCATCAGAGCACTCATGCTAACTAATTCAGGATATGGTATGAGCCATTCTGCTTAGTATACCAGAAGTCTTGGGCCATCTGGATTATTAATAAAACCTCTTACAAAAAAAAAGCTGTACCATTCCCTTCAGTTGCAAACCGTAAAACTATGATTTAAATCTTATGCCTCTGTTCTTAAATGGGCTCTTACAATGTTTAGTTTTCAGTAGAACAGAATACTTTGTTAAATCAAGACAACCTATTTCTGCTATTCGAATCATGGTGTCTTGTTGCACTAGATAGTAATGCTTTGTGGAAAATTGGGAGCCTAGCAGAGATAAATGTTTTGTGATGTATTTGGAAAACTTTTTGCTGCTTCTATGAAATGAATGCTTTTTGTGTTTTGTTCTTACTCAACATTTTCAAAACCTAGCAGGAGGCCAAGATTAAAAGGTGCTAGGTGATACTTAAGTGTTTGTCCAACTATTTGTAGACTATTTTATGATTTTTCAGCTGAGGTCAGTATGGACGTAGCTACAAATACAGGACTTTGAATTTTGACATTAGGATCATACTATAAAAGTGAATAGTGTGTGTGTGCTCTGTAGTCTTAAAGTCTCTGCTAAGTTTTTAAACTGAATACTCCCATTCTCTGAAGGCAGTAAGATTATTCTTGCAAAGTAGTCTGGGTTCGTAACAAGCAGGGGCGTGTTACCTTCAGTCAGAGCAAACTGTAAATACTGAATCTTGCATTTAGTTACGTGGCAAAAAATGTATTCACTAACACTGTTCTGGTTCTTGTTTGCTTCTTTTAAGGTTGTGGGCTTCATAAATATTCAGGCTTGCTAGTGGATTATGGAATGATGAAGGAAAGTTACAGTTCTGTTTCCAGTCTGGGTAGGGAGGGGATAAAGGAAAAGCCAGCATCACAGCTGAGTCACTGAAATGCTTGTGAAATGGAGTTAATTCCTAGTTTCACAAAGAGTGTTGTCTGTACCATCACTTGCTGTGAGGAATGTAGAATGGGCACCAGGTTATGCGCAGAATGCTGAAGGGCAGGCAGGACAAATGTTGTTGCTATCTCCTTGATTCCTAGTAATCTGAGAAAATGAAATGCAGGTTTTTTTTTTCCTGAGCACAGAAGTCATTCATGCAGTTGTGGAATTTATAGCGCTTTGCAAGACTTTTTCTTTTTTTAATTAAGGGATGATAGCATCTAAGAACTTAAGGTGTGATCTCAGCATTTGGTGGAGGGCTTAACTACATCAATTTGCTCTGACTGAGGGCTTGTACTTCATGACATTGAGATCTGTTGAACAGGTAGAACATTCAGGTTTTTAAGGGAATGCTTTTGATGTTGTATAAAACCCTGCTAATTTTCATGCAAACAGGAAGGGGAAAGTTGCAGCTTCAACCAGCTAGACAGGAACTTGATAATGTCTCGCTTCTTTCCAGCATTAGTGTATGTTGGGGATAGGGAAATTCTATTTTGTCAGTTGTCTCAGTGAGGTTAGCTTATTGAAGTAGCAGTTGATGCAATACTATTTTTAAACAGTGACTTCATTGGAATCCACCTTCTTCTTTTGAAAGCCCCACCTGTTTGCCAGAAAGATCTCTGTGGTACGGTTTTCTTCCTCTTCTTTGGTACAAGCCTGGAGACAATAGCCTGTAGCCAAGAACTTTCTGCTGTTTGTATTTAGAGCTCTCAAAGCTCTAAATAACTAATTCAACAGTATTGTTATTATGAAAATAAAGATTGCATTGTTTGTTACACAGTGCTGTCTCAGGGCAAGAAAAGCCACTTTTTATGGCTGTGACCTACATTGGAAAGGCTTGTGATACAAGACCCCCCTCTGTGGGTTTTCTTAGGAACTTCAAGAAAAGCCTTGTGCAATAAAATATAGGTTTTTAAGACTTATTTCATAGTTTTCCAACCATTCTGTCTAGAAGTCCTCAATCCAAAGCTTGATAGTTGTTTGAGAGGGTATAGGGGTAGCAGACAAGCAAACTTATTAGTATTACAGTTTTAATGTGAGTGAAGACAGCGAAGATGAAAGTTCCTGCAAATTTGTCTTCTGTTAGAAAGCTGAAGTACAACTATTTGTGTAAGAGTTGCAGTTCCTCAGAGATGTGTTTTGTAAGATATCATATGCAAAGCACTGCAGGTATAGACCTGCAGGTTTTTGTAGTCTTTTTATTGAACTCTGGTGATATTATAAAACATGATGTCAAAACCTTTTTTAAGGGCCTGTGTGCCTTGTGGCAACATTATTTAGGTCCTATGAGCATGTTATGTTGCATGTTAAATGCTGGATCAAGTTGTCATGAGAATATGTTCCAGTTGGCAAACTTGATTAAAGCATGATGCCTTCTGCTACTGCTTGTAAGCTCTGCCATTCCTTGTTGCCCTGAAGAGACAGAAACATTCTGAAACCACTCAGTTTGTGTTATTTTCAAATTAGTTGCCTTTGCAATGGCAACGTGCTATCAAGGATAACCTGTTGGCTGATTGATCTGGCAGAGGCTGCAAATTAAAGACAATTGCTCATGACACACTCCAATGGCTTCTTAGATTCTGTTGAAATATTAATTTAGTTTTGCCATTTTAATTTAATTAACGCTTGCTAGGTTTTTTCAATGCTGCATTTAAAGCCTTCATGGAATATGGATGGCAATTGGGCTTTTTGTATCCTGTGGGAGTAATGAGTCTTGACTTTTTCCCTTAATTTTATGAAGTGTTTTTGACTGTTTGCTTAAGCTAATAAGACTTAATATGGCACAGGCATTGATTTCACATATGTAAATCTGAATTAATGGTCTTGGATAAACATGAAATTACCTGTATACTAGATGGAGAATTGCTTAACAAAGGTCTTAAAGTAAATATATACTAACACTCTTCAAAGTGTCACAATTGCAATGTAATCTATGGTGGCAATGATGTATACCTGGTTTTCTCCTCAAAAATGCATTTTCCAAACAAATACAGAAAGTGGGTATGTAGACATCATGCTGTGGAACGTACTGCAGCACTTAAACCTTCTTGCAGTGAGGCCTACTTTCAGAGGAGTTAAGCAAAAAAAAAATCTCTTGCAAATAAAAGGAGTAAAAGCTGGAGAGATGACATCATGTGTATACAGCTTAGGTCAAAGTTAATACTTTTCATTTGCCTTGTATTTGTTCTGGGTACTGAATTTCAGGTAATCTTTTAATTAAACTAGCAGTGTGTATTGTCTTGGGTCCTGCTTGTGAGATGATTTTTGGGTAGCATCTGTGATACTCTGGATGCTGATGTAGACCTGCTTACAGTTGAATTTATGACCAATTAGATTAACAGGAGATAATTTTAATTTTTGATTCTTTTGTCAGGAAAGAGGTCAGTGTCATACCAACACTTATCTAGCAGTGTGCTACAAAAGAGAAGTTATGAAAGTTTCATTGGCAATACACACTTTCGACCAAGTGACAAGAAGACTTAATCATTTACTTCAAGAAACGGTAAACAAACCTTCTGCACTGATTCTTAACCCCTAACATTCTGTGATTCTGTAATTGTTACTTAAATGTTGCATTCTGTATTCCTAGCATCAAAGGTTGCTGCATAGCATGGTGAGAGGTTATGAAAGTCTAAACCAGAACAGCTGAAAATACAATCTCCCCCTCTTGTGTGAAGTCAACCAAAGTGGTGTAGCAGGAGTTCTGTTGAATAGCAGTAGTGGCTTGCAAAAAAAAGGACATGGATGCTCCTTTTCTAAAAGTAGTGGAAGGAGTAACAATACATACATTAATTAGTTGTAATTCCAGTGGGAAGTTTTCAAAGAAGAGGCTTTCCCCTTAAGTTGGTATGTGGGGTGGGGTGAAGGAACATTGTGAAGAGAACTAGAAATGAGAGGAAATGCCTGTTATCACAGTTCATGAATCCTATGAGAGGTTATATTGCTTAGTTCTTCATGAAAATATAGATATTACTCATTTTACAACTTCTGAAGCTTGCCTCAAATATCACAACCCTTTTTGCTGGATTATTTCATAGAGAAGTAAGGGTTTCCTGGTAGCTCCTTGACAGTTTCTTTGTATACTGGAGAGGTTATTCCAAATAGTTCTGTCCTTTGTCTGACTGAGGGGTGGGTGTAGTGTCTTGGGAAAGCAGGTCAAGTGAAAAGAATTAGCCTGGTGTTCTGAATTCCCATGCTTCATCTCTTCAGTTCCGTAGCTCTATTTCGAAACTGAACAACCCCATTGTGGTTGCAACATTCCTAGCTGCTAAGGAGATAAGTACTCTGTAAGACTTTAAATAAATACATCTGTATGCTTTTTCAAACCCAGAGCTACGGATAATTTTCTTCATTCAAATTTAAGGAGATATGTCTTGAATGCCATAGCACCTGTACCAGCACACACAGTTTTATGGAAAGGCTGTATGTGGGGGGCAGAGCTGTGTGCCATCTAGTTGACAGCTTTTAAGATACTGTACTTTATTTCTTTACATTATTCTGATCTTATTGCTTTTATTGTCCCCATACTGAACATATTTTTGTCTAGTTCTGCTTTTTTAAGCTGACTCAGTCTCCTGCCTGTACAAAGTAGACTTGATTGCAAGTTTTTATTTGGCAACTAGAAGACACAGACCTTATATGGCAATATCAATTTCTAAATACATGTGCCAGGGTGAAGAAGAAATTCCCTTTGTTTTAAAGATACTCCTCACAAAAAGAAAATGGGATTTTTAATACCTTATAGTTGTATAAATATTATTTTCTTTCTTTCTTAGGTCTAAGGACACAATTGTATGTTCTATGGAGTTATACCTGCAGTTCATCCCTTGAGGAAAAGTAAATGGTGAAAGCTACTGAACTAAGCTGTGATTGTACTGTATATAAGAAACACTACAGTTTATAATACTGGTTCTGTTAACATTTTGTACCAAATAGCCATAAAAAGTAGTCTAAACATTTGGGTTATGAAGGTGTGTGGAGAATGTATATCTTGACATTGACTTTTGAGTATTTTTCATTAGAATTAATTGACCAAATATTAGGTAGGAATTCTATTTTTACATACTTGAGCGCTGCTGAAGAGTTTCTCTTTGAAAGAATATATAATCATTGCACCTCAGGTAAACTGTAAATACTGAAGATTAAATCCTGTTGGCTTAATGCTCCTGTTTCATAAAGGTGGAAGTTTCTCATCTGTGTTTTTTTTGTTGTTGAACTATGTTAGTTTTTAAAAACAACTTCCACATAAACTGTCTGAAACTGTCCAGTTTATAAATGTTGTGAACATCAGAGCAATGGTGCTGACATTTATGCTGATCTGCCTTGTATATGTTAGGACCATAATGTGTTGGAGGGATCTGTTTCCCTGGGGTTGTTTCCAGCATATTTTTAAATGCAAGGATGAGGCAATACTTGACATTTGGATTTCAGTGTGGTGTTCCTGAAATACGGTTGGATTCTTCTCTTGGCATTGGTTGCTGTTCTTCAGAGAAGCCTCTTAAAGATCTCTACCAATATACAAACTTTTACAGCAGAAAGTACCTAGGACTTGCGTGAGAAACGATACTAATCTAAATGTTCAGTTTTGTACTAAACTCAATACAGTTACATTTAGAGGAAAAGTACTTTGCACCTTTGTCCAAACTGTAAAGTCACAAACAGACTTGCAATATGAGTATATGGGATACAGACTCCAAAAGGGATGTGGCTATGGTGTAGCCTGCTTGACTGTGCTTGGAAGCTTCTTGGTGTCGAGTTTTAGCATCTACTGGGTGTTTAAAACAAGTGAGAAATAACCTGCAAATGGGAGAATATCTCCTTTTATTTTTTGTGAAGACAACAAGAGTTTTTTCTAATGCACATGCAGTTTAATTTTTGTAAAGGGAAGATGGCCAGTTACCAGCCAGTAAAGCAGAATTGTTATTGCATATTTTGACTTGTGTTCCTAATTGCTTCTCATAAAGCCTGTAGCTAAGGGTTAATTTCTTCTGTACCTGGCTTTGACTTCCATATATTTTAGTAAAACAAAAAAAAGAAAAATTTTGCACTGTTCATTTTGCTCTCTTCCCTCATCCAGCAAATGTATAATAGCAAAACTTAGAAACTCTTGTTTTATCATTATGCAACTCGAGATGTTCCAGTTGTATGTCTTAGTTCCTGTATATGGGACCTATTTTTAATGTCTCTGTAAACTGGCGATGTAATGAAGTGCTGTGTATCAGGAAATTGTACACTATTTACCTTTTTTCCTGTTCATAAGCTGAGCCATATGTACATAATCTAGATTTTTGTTTTCCTAGTTTTGCACTTTTATAGCCTATTTTTTGAAGATGAATTCACTTGGAAAATGGTTAATCTATTTTTTTGCGTGATCTTTCAATGAGTCTTATAGAATGCATGCTGTAACTCATCTGTGTACCTTCCGGGGTTCTGTGATAAAAGTGTCCAGGGCTGGTTTTTAAGATGTTTCAACAAACAGACCTAAGACTTGTTTGTTTTTAATCTCCCTTCATACTGGTACAGTTCCCTCAAGGCTTTTTTTGGTAGATAACTTGGGGTTGGAATGGAAAAATGGCCATGAAAACTATTTCATGGCCACACAGCCCTGTGCTTCAGAATACACTTTGCCCATCAGTATTAACTATTGGGATACTACTGGTTTTGTATGTTTCTTTGGAAATAACAGTGCATATATAGAGGTACAAATTGATGATTTTTTTTGTTTTGTTTGTATTTATTTCATTCCATTTTGGTTTGTTTTAATTGTTGAAACCAGAAGTTGTCAAGCAGTAGGCACACATTACTCATTTAATTTATGATGTATTTCACTTTAGTTGAGTATATTATTACATGTGGATGTAAATATAGACTTGGTGTTTTGCAAAACTGGTTTCTGTGTCTTGCTTTTAAAGCTTAAGATGAATTGCCTGAAATTTCATGTTCACTTGATCTTTTGTCATACTTGTGCTGCTGGGGGCAGAGGAGAAGGAGAACCTACTAATAACCAAAACCAAGTTCGTGTCCTGTTCTGTTGCTTGTATGAAAATACTGAGTCACTTCCCAGGAAAAAATCCATCTGTGAGGCTTAAAGAGAAAAACTCTTAAAATAGTGAAGAAATGTTATTTCTTTTCTTTCAGTTATTTTCCTTCTACAAAGGAAATGGAGTTATTGTATGCATTATTTGTGGTAATGAAATTTATGATGGGAGCGTGGTTGGGGTTGTTCTTTTTTGTAAGACATGAGAATTTGTATGGTCTTAAACTGTTTTTGAAACCAAATACATTCTGAAAAATTTCTAGGTCTGATGTGTTCTTGGAACTTCACTGAGGTGTCAGACCTCGCCAGCACCTCTGACCGTATCTCAAAACTGGATTATGAGCTTGGAAGTCAGCTAGAAAAGACTTGTCAAAGGCCACTCATCCTCAAGATGAGAGCAAGGGAGCTGAGATCCCAGCTATAAATCAATCACATTTAAGGGCACTTAGATGAATGACCACAGCCTCTCTGACATCACAGGTTAACCTTTTGATTCCTGTACTAGGCTGGCACATGTTGCCATGATAAGGTTTGTAGAAGGGGATTAGACTAGTTTCTTGAGTTAAGTAAAAGCAGTGCTGTTTGGGAAGGATAAAAGCTTTGAAGTGTGTGGGAGCTTAGGAACAAAATGATGTGTGGTGTGGATCTGTCTCTTGGAAATAGTAAGTCCTTACAGTGCTTCTGGTGCACAACTAAGGGGTCTTGGAGCATTGCTACTGAAGGCATTCAGCAGGGCCTTAGGCTAGCATCCTGTGCAGTGCTGAATGACAATGTGGCAAGACAGCAGCATACAAGAAAAGCGTGAGCTTTGCAGTCATCTTTACTGTTAAAGCTGGCTTTCATTTGGTGCCTCTTAGGAGCTCTAAGGATCTTTCTTTTTGCCTTTAGTATTTCACATAAGCTAGAATGACATAGAGCCAGCAGATGTGTGTTCCAGTGACATTAGGTGTCAGTTGCCTACATTGGCATACCAATTTGTGGGTTATGCAAGCTGTTGAATTATGTTACATCCAAGAACAAATCTTACTGACTGGGAGGGAGGTGCTAAAGATAGGGAACTACTACAAGGACATTCAAATGGAGGTTGAAAAGCCATTTAGGCTTCAAGTCTCTTGTATCTTCAAACAGTGGGATTTTGGAGGGGTGTTTTTTGGTGCTGACATGTCTGTTCTGCCATATAATTGGTTCCTTAGTTGTGAGCTACATTAAAACTGCTAAAACTGTTTTCCCCCTACCTTCTTTTAAGATAACCTGACTTAGGCAGGGAGTAGTATTTGATAGAAAGTTTGAGACTCTTTGGGGCAAAGCTCAAAACCCAAAAGAAATGGAGCCAGTCCATAAAGTTGGCATCTTTTCTGTGATAGTGTTGAGGGGCTGGCGAGATGTGCTCCTGCCTCCAGGGTCTGCTCTGATTTCTACCACCCTCATGCCACTGAAGCCCTGTGATAACTGATTTACATAATAGCCTGGAGAGTGCCAGGCTGTATTTGCTGCCTCCAAGCAGAGTTTCAGAGGACTTCAAGTATTGTCTGAAGTGCAGGAAAGCATAATTGGTGTTTCTCTGCAGTGACTGTAACTGTTTGGAGCAGCATTATAAACACCTGTTTAAGGAAACTTCCTCCTATGCTTTTAATGAAGTAACAGTTAAGGTACACAGTCAGGCTACAGTATGCCTTGAAATGATGAAGCAGCAACACTCATTTTCTCTTGCAAGGAAGATCTAATACTAAATCACAAAACAGTTTCTTCTCCTTCGTGGAAGGATATGCAAGTGTGTTACTGAGCAGATTTCTCTGTTCATTTGCACATACTTGAGAAAAGTGCATTTAATTAGGATTAGCAAGTATCTAAATTGCAGATGGTTCTCAGGGGAAAAAATAGTTATGAGTGCATTCATGACATTAAAATCAGTACATTTAATTCAATTTCATCTTAATATTAATTCATAACATTTGAAGTAGTAGTTCCTACAGAAGATATTCATATGACTTAGATCTCGTTTCCCCTAGTAATCCTAGCACTTCCAAACATGCTGCAGCATGATTACCTCGTGTAATTATGCAGATTGAGTAACTACATGCTAATTATAAGACGGCCCATTTTGACATGTATTATGTGTGACAAGGGTTGGGTTATAGGATATGCACTTTTATTTAGTTGGGAGTCCATTATTGGGCCTTAAGTGAAATACTGCAAAAATCAGGAGCTGTTGGGGAGAAGGCTGCTGGGTTGAGCATTGTATTGCAAAACAAGAAGTGCTCTGGTTTAACACTCACTTCTCAGACTGCCATACTGGCCGCTTTTCTGACCACAGACCTGTAAGCTCTCTTTAAAGAGTTAAAGGTGTGGTATCTTTCCAGATCACCTGCTCTTAATTTTGTGATTGGCTCTGGTTGAACAGAGCCTTATCTGCCTAGGGCAGATACAGCAGCTTTCTATTCCTTCTGTGAATTTTTTTTATGAAAGCAAAGCAACATCCTTAGCTCTAGGCCAAGCTGGATGAAGGTTGGAACTTAGGAACTCTGGATTTTGGAAATAATGCTCTCTTTTTAGAAGTTTGCTCCCTTTGTTTCCACCAAGGTTATCCATGGCAGCAGGCTGACCTGGGCTCTGCAGCCTCCAGGAGTTCACCTCCTGTTGTTTATAACACTTCATAAAGGTCTCTAAGCATCTGTAAGATGAGGAAATGTTACCTCCAGTGTGTGTGTGTGTGGAGTACTCCTGAAAGAAGTCATCACTGATCCACTTGCTCTTGTTTATGTGGAAGCTCTGGGGTGGCCAAAGGGGTGGCTCTCGGAAGCATTGTGATAAGGAGCTGTTGCAGGAAAGGCAATCACAGCGTTTTCTCCTCCTGGTGAGGAGAGCTGGGAGTGTTTGGGCGTTAGGTGGCGATGTTAGCGCAGAGGAGCCACCTGGAACAGCTGAAGGCAGAGAGGAGCCGGGAGAGCCCAGCTCGCTGTGCGGAAGGTGCTGTAAGTCTTAGGGCCAAGTTTACTTTAGATTTCTAAATTAATTAGTAATTGCATTAAATAGATCAAAACAAAACAAACACAGAACTGTCCCAAAACAGGCCATACATGCAGAAAGATGTTGACCTATTTAAGTTATCTGTAGCAGAAATCGCACGATAACCAGAGAACTTCACCGACAAGTGAGATGAACTGGAGGAAATCTCAAGATACAGAAACATTATCTCTGATTCTCTTTTCTCACCATATCAATATTTACTGAAATGTGTTGCTACAGAGCAGATTTTGTGTGCAGTTTAGCTGCTGGCTACCATTATTTCTGACTGCTCAAGATTTTCTGATTAATTAAATGATGCATTTTATAATGTGGTACACATCGTTATGAGACAGACGTTCCTCTGCGTGAGTCTTCAGTCCAAAACTACTTGCATGAGCAAATCTGTTCTAATAAATAATTCTGGATAACTTTGGCATTTAAAACTCATTTTACACATATAAAAGGTTTTCATTAATCCTCTCTGAAAGTCATGACCTAATTACTGAATTTTTTTTTTGTCTTGTTGCAAAGAAGCTCTCTGAGATTTCATCCCTTCATCTTTGGTGCAGTTTAATGGAACAAGTGGTGAATAGTGAACAGAGGAGCCTGTGTTACAGGCTGTGTGAGCTGAGAAAACAGCAGACTTCTTGGGTTTCTGATAATTCCAGAAATCAGGAAATAGTTTTCACATAAAGCAAGAAATTGTCAAATTAGAGAAAAAAAAAAAGTTCACATTTTGTCATGAAATATGTTGTTTCAGTTTAGAGTACTTCTGATTTTATATATATATATATATACATATGTATGTTCTCAAAAACCTAATTAAACTTTGCTAAATAAAGTAATTCTGAGCAAACCAAATGAAATGTTAATGTCAAGGTTGAGCATAAATAGTTCAGGAAAAGAGAAGATCAGAACAACTGAGTGCAATGAGGATGAATTCTGAAATACATTTTCACCACACTTGCATTATTTTCTCCTTGTGTTCTTCTAATTGCCTCTGACCATAACCTCCAGGCACCCCCCAGCTGTTCAGGCCATGGGATTCCCTGCATCTGCTGGCAGGTTGCTGCTAAACAGGAGATATGGTTCTGTACTTCAGTTATCTTTATTGTCCAGGTAACATATTTTCCAGGCTCAGCCTTTTGGTAAACTTCAGTGTAAATTACACCTTAACAGAAGCACCTTCCCACTGCACTCCTCCATGTCGGTGTTGTGTGTTAGCTCTGTTTTCCACAAAGTCAGATCTAGATGAGATTTGTCACTTCTTAATTTCTGTCTTGTTTTGATTTACCTTCAGCATTGTCTTTGGATTTGTATTGCCTGTCTCTTCCTCTGAAACTGTTATTTGATATTGAAAGGTAATTGAACTCCACATTTCTATTCAAATTGGGTCTTGTAAAAGTCTCTTTTAGCAGAACCTAAACCTGGCCATTTGACATTTTGACAGACTCTGTTTTCAGGCTGAAGAATTTCTTTCCTGAGAAGAAGTTTGGTTGTTTTCCTGTTCGACTCCAACAGCCCGAGCTGATCATCTAAAGTACTAGCACAATTGCTTACAGATGGACTTTTTATATATAAAATAAGTTATTTCTTCCTTTTCTAACCTGGCATTATTGCTGTTTCCCTAAGGTCAAGGGCTTCTCATTTTGTTAATTTAATCTGAGTGTATTCTGGGATGAGTTTATCCAGAGACATTGATGTTTAATCAGTTACTTCAGAAAATCAAGCAAACAAAATTCTCAGACTTTATAATGCTGTTCAGTTCCTGTCAGCTGGAATACTTGAATGTTCTGGTATAAGAAATGTTTTGGATTTGGTTATTATTCTGGCTTTAGGGATTTTTATTTTACTTGTCAGTGATTTCTGGTACCAGAATAACAGAGCCTGGTCTCAGGACACCTGAATTGCACTAACTGGCACATTCAGAAAGCCAGATTCTCTCAATTGTTGTGAGGTCTTTAAAACAAAGATCACTAACAGTCTATCAGCAAAAAAGACTTCTTGTTAGGGAGCCAGCTCTGGCAGCTGAGGAGCTGTAGCTACACTTGCACCACTATAAATAGAAGTTTTTAATGTAAAACAACCAATTTTTTTTAAAGACCTTCATATTTAAGGTCTATTTCTCTGGACAATATGCTTTTTATGTAATTTAATGTTTCTTTTGCAGTAGCACTTAAAACGTCTAACTTCAGCATAGCAGCTCTGTTCTGTCTGGTCACTGTAGGAACAACCACCAGGCCAGAGCCTCCCCAACACGTCAAAGGCAGTGTTGGTCACACCTACAGAAAGTCCCTAAATGCATTACAGACAGAAAAGCTCTATTTCACCAGCCAGGGTGTGTCTTCTCTGTATTAAAAATGTTGGAAATGCCTTTCACATGACAGCACCATTGCAATAACTATTCTCAGTGTGTAGGCAATCTTTGTTTTCCAAATATTTTTGTTAGTGTTGAGGTTTGTCTGATGGTTTCTGCAAGAAGCCTTCTCCCCCCTCACTAGGACTCCTTAGACATGCAACTTACTCAGTATTTTAGGGACTCGGGTGTGTTTTACATGACAACCAGAGGAGGTATCAAAGGGCTTAGCCTGGATTACTGTTTGGGCTGCAGAAAACTCTGCTGAAGTCCTACTCTTTACAAAATGGGGTGGTCTGGACCTTGCTCCACAAGACTCCAGTAGTCTGATGTGCTGATTAAAAACAAAGGCAGTATTTGGATTCTGTCTGCCCAAAGCACAGTTTGGTTAAGAACTCTAGGGCATGTGGCCTCTGCTTAAGGTCCTAGGGCTGTGGGGAGCTGGGTACCTACTGGAGCTCTCATTTTCTTTTGTGTCTTCTTTACCTCCCCTGTATCCTCATATTGACTGAGTCCTGTATGAGTGCATCCCTTTTCCTTATGTACTTCTGGGGCTAAGTGTGCTGCTGATCAGCAGAAACATGAGCAGACATGGTTTGAGGAGAGCACTGTTCACTCCTCTTCAGCCCTCGTGTAGGCACAGCCTAGATCTTTCTGGTTTTTTGGTGTGGTTAGTTATTCCTGCCTGCTGTGGTACAAACCTGGCTTTGTGTATGACTACCAGTGCCAGCACACTCCTGCTCCCCCTGTGAACTGGTGAATGGAGAAAGAGAGGATCTCCCAGCTCATTGTCCTGGGTGGGGTAAGCCCTGGCAGCTGGGGTGTCTGTGTGTGCTGTGTCCTGGAAGGATTTCCCCATCATCAGCCTCAGGACCTTGACTCTGTCTTGCAAGCAAGGAAAGATCTTCCCAGCAGTAGGAAACAACTTGACACAACCTGAACTTTTATACTTCATTCTGGATTGTTTTTCTTATGATTTTTCACTTTCCATAAAAACTCTTTCCTTTGCAGCCTTTCCTCAGCCTGAGCTCTGGAGCCTGGTTAAAAGCCTGATTTGCTCCAGAATTACCTCTGCACTGGAACTGAGGCATCAGTATGAGCCAGGAACAGATGCAGAGGGTCTGTAGGGTTGCCTTTTGTTCCTCTAAACTTTTGTTTTCCTGACCATAAATCTTTCTAATAAACTGCCCTGAGTGAAATAAACCTCTCAAGCAACTGTGCCAGGCATGGTGTGCTCAGCAGCTGCGCCCCAGACATCAGCTGCATGCAGACTCCTGGGAAGGCTCAGTCCGTGCCTAGGGATAAGTGCTGGCACACGCAGAGGTGTCCGTGGCCTGGTGCATCCCCTTGCCCATGGGTGGGATCAAGGTGATAAACAGGGCTGGTCATGAAGGGCTGCCAGCTTGGGTGTCGCTTTTGTGCTTTCAGGTTTTGGAGAATACCATGGGTCCTTCCTGTTTTGTGGTGTCTCAGGAAGGTGAGTCAGATAATTCCACTTGTGATGTGGCAGATCCCAGCCCCTGCTGCCAGGCTCTCCTGCCTCCCACAGACTTGGTGATATCCCACTCGAAGTCCTTTTTGCCATGACCCTGGTGCACTTCTGTAGCTAATCGTTCTTTCCTTAGCACCTGGACTTCCCTGGCAGACCAGCTATTTAAATTGTAAAACATTCAGCAAAGGTAGACAGAATTAAATTTATTCCTAAATTGTTGAATAATGTAATATTTGTGTTGTACATAAAAGAATCACTAACCACCCAGCCTGATTTTCCTATGAAAACATTTAACTTTTATTAAATCAAGACAGTTTTAAGGAGCAGAAAAAAAATGAAAGCAAAAACAATTGAACCAGCTTTCAAAGTTGCCCTCTAGCCAAAACATCCATTTGAGAGGCTGAGGGGTTGTTTTTATTTGTTTGTTTGTTCTTCTGTTGGAGTGTATCACCAATAATTAAAAAAAAAGACTACACAAGAGATAGAAGTTCAAACCCTTGGAATAAATTAGAGCAGTCTCTTAAGCCTGCTGCGAGCTACCTACAGCTGGTTTGGCAATCTCTATCAATACAGGAATGCCGCAGCATGGATAGGAGTGTGATCCTGCTCAGCCCCCATGCCAGCTGGACACAGGGTTCTGGGACAGAGGGGACATGGCTCCTTGAGGACCACAGTCCTGGCCCTGTACCCTTACAGGGTGGCATGGGCTGGGGGTTGTGTGCAAGGGCATGAGGTGAAAACACACTCGAGTGGTGCATGTATTGCCGTCTCTTGGAGTCACTAAAATATTCAGGGTCAATGCCCATGTGCCTTGTAGGTGAGACTCCCTTCAGGCCAGGATTTGGCCCTGTACCTATAAAACATGCCTAAACCATTAACTGTTCTTCCCAGGAAAGTGGCAAAGGACCCTGCATGCTGGAATTAAGTCAGAAAGGCTAGACAAAGCCCTGGGGAGCGGTCTGCGGGGAGCAAACCTGTATTGGCAGACAGCAAGATAAATTGGATGATCTAATAGTCCTTTTCCATCTCTAAGTTTTATGATTCATTTGTTATTTTAGCCATCCATATATATTTTTTATTTTACCCTAGAGGGGTCTCTTGAAATGTGTGCAATATATTCCTTAAAAAAAAAAAAAAAAAGGTCAGTGTTGCAGGATCCAAGGCACTGTCTTGTAAGTGTATTCCCTAATGAACCAGCAGGCATGTAGAAGGTGAAGGGTGGCTGGGGCAGATCAGCCATGGGTGGGTGTGAGTGTGGGGTGGTCACACAAGAAGCTGGTGGTGGGACAAGGAGGGTGCAAAGCTTTTAATTAGCTTTGGCTCTGCACAATGGTGATGGGTGGCTGAAGAAGGGACAAGTGATGCCCTGGTGACCCCTGTCCTCCATGCCAGGTTGGACAGACCCCAAGGAGGGCTTGGGAAAGGCAGGAGATTTGGAAGACATCCAAGGAGAAGGGTGACAGCAGGGTAGAAGGTACACATGCAGCACTTCCCTCCCCTCTACTCCCCTTCCACCAGTGTGGGAGCAACAAACCCCTCCTTCAGTGACGAGAGAGCATGTGGATGGGACAGAAAAGCTGGAAACAGTGTGTGGGGAGGATGCTCTGCCCTCAGGACCACAGGGGCCCATGGCCAGGCAGCCGACTGGGCTGACTCGAGGTGGACTCTGCCGCTCATCGTACATTTCATCATGGTGAGGAGCAGCAGCAATTACACATGGCTACCAGGTGACACTGTGCCATCAAACTGTAATGAACACAAGGCTCAGGAATCTCTGCCACCGACAGCTTTGGCTCTTGAGTAGTAAATAACCCAGCACTGCCGGGCAGCAGCGGCATGTGGCGCTCCACTTGGGCGTGTGACACATCACCCTGCTCCAGGGACGTTATGGGGGACCAGGGAGTGCTTAGGGAAACGAAGTGTTAACCCAAGCCATCCGTCTGAGGTGGAGCACTGGATAGAAGGGGGTTTGGTGTCTCAATCATGCCTGGTTTATGGCTAGCGAGCCTTGAATTTGTGTGACAGCAGCCCAATGCCTCGCTGTAGATTACACCATAAATAATCCAGGCATGGAGTGGTCAGAGGAGCCAGATGAGAGAAGGGAAAAGATCTGTAGAAACAAATGCAGGGTGGTGTAGTTAGAGATATATATATATTCTTTTCTTATTTTAAGTGATTATTATTTAAGGGAAAGAAGGCTGATAGAAATCTTTCATGAGTTTTACTGAAACAGGCATATTCCTGTGGTTTTTTTTTAATCCCACAGCCTCTCCAGGTCAGTCTTTTTCTTTCTCTTCAGAGAAAGAAAAGGGGGGGGGGGAAAGAAAGAAAGAAAAACCCACACAAAAATCAATCCATCAAATGTCATTACAGATTTATTAAGCCTGATGTAGAAAGACTTTTAACAGTAACATCTTCAGAAAGCATAAAAAGAGCACTTCTGTTCAGTCTTGTGCTTTGAAAATCTAAATATATTTTTATCATATAAATAATTCTTTTCATGTTTTAAGTGCATCTGTTTTTTTTCCTTTTCAAATTTCCATTTTACAATTGGCCAAAACTGAAGTCTGCATTGACTGAAATGAAGCCATTTGCAAAGCTAATGATGTTGTGAAGCATGTCTATGGTGAACCATATCAGCTAGATTTCAGAAAGGTAGTTCAATGAGTGCAGCATTAAAATGAGGGACAGCCTCCAGCAAAATCATAATTGAACACACCCAAGTCCTTAATGTCTGCAGTTGGGTTTCCTGATGCAAATTACGATAACATTTCAGATGTGAGCAGTCGCTTTCCAATAGCTGCAGTGGAAAAGAGACATTTTATGCCACAAAGGAAAGAATTACCATGTTTAAAAATGTAAATAATATATGTATAGAAACCTTTTTTATGGAAATGAGGCATTCAGGATTATGTGAACAGTTTGGGCTATTTTTTTCCCTTTAAACACAACAGATAAAGATGTGTGATCTATTATTCAGGGCTTTAATTACAGTTCTAAAACCGCAGTGATTTTATTAAAAAATAAAAATAAAAATCCCTGGGCACAAAAAGTGATGTTTGCTAGGGGAAAGTTGAGGGAATTTCCCCCCACCCTCCTTTAGCAATGTATTTGCTGTGGGAAAAATACAGAACACACACACAAAAAAAATTACCGTTAATAAATTTCATACACAGAAATACATCTGGAATGGACTCGGGTACAGTCATCATCCTGTGCCTCAGAAGGGACCTAGATAAAGAGGTTTGCCCTGGTGGATGTAAAGTCAATGAGCTGCAGAGTCCTTGTCCTTAATGGTTGTTTTGGGGAGCCCAGAGCGCTAAAAGCAGTGATCTCCTGGGATAAACGATACGAATTTAGTGAGCGCTGAGGCAAAGGCGCTGCCGTGCCCGGCAGTGTCCAGCTGTGCCCAGCTGCTCGCCGGCAGAAAACCCGTAGCCAGGCGCTGAGCGGGGGCTGTACTGACGCGTCACGGCCGCTAGGTGGCGCAGCAGACCGGGATCCCGCTAGCGGCCCGCTCCCCGCCCTCGGCGCGGTGATTGACAGGTGATGCTGGTAACCCCGCCCCCGGTTGGGTGATTGACATCCCCGCCCCGGGATGCTGCAGGTCCCTTCGTGGGGGGGGTCGACACGATAAATAAGGAAAGGAAATGAGAGGTCATCCAAAGAAAATTAAGCTAATGCTTCAGATTGTGATGGCTACGAATTGTTCCTCCAAGAACAATTAAAAAAATTTAAAAAAAATCAGGCACTATTAGATAAAAATACAAAGAGACTAATTGTACGTGTGGGAGCTTTCCCATGGGACTAAGCATGCTTGTAAAGCAAAACTTGACTCGGATCTCCCCTCTTCCCCCCACCCCCTTTATAGCCAGTGACTGGGCAGGTCTCATGCAAACACAGAGTCGCTCCTCAGAGTTCCTCCAAACCCCATCTCTGATTCCTTTATGAGCTGTTCAAAGATGATGACCAAGAAAACAAACTAACCAAAATTACAAGCTTATTTTCCATACAAAGAAAAAAAAATTATCCCCCACTATGGACCAATTTTTTGTAGGAAACTAAACCAAGCAAATATAACAAAATCTGTGTTCATAACATGGCAATCGAGTTAATATATACAAATATGTACAGTATAAAAATGCATCAAAGGCGCAACTTTCCGTCCAAACAAGCTGCAGTGCACAATGAAAAGCAGCTTGCCCCCCCCCCAACTCTAAGTATACAGGCAATATATTCTATACAGCATGCACTTGTTACAAAAGTAGTGCAGAAGCACTGAAACATTCTACAGATAAAGTCACTGCGAGTCCTCTAGCAAAGGAGTCCCGTTTGTGTTGTTAATATAAAAAAATGTGTTTAATCTTTCCTTTTTGCAATTGGTAGTATATACATTTTGTTTTTTTAAAGAGAAATGAGCTTTAGATTTTTTTTTCTTATTTTTTTAAACAAAATTCTAGACCTAACAACACAGGTTACAGCTGTAACCTGAAGATGCTGCCAGTAACAAACTTACCACATACCACAAGCGCTGGGGCAGAGCAAAAACGTCATATTATGGCCAACTATGGTCTATTATTTAAAATGGGGGTGGATCACTCCTGATTCATGCTGACATATTCAAGATAATAAAACCCAAAACAAATGTACAGAAAAAAACCCCAAAAAACAAACAACAAAGGATTAATAAGTGGTGCCTGAGCACCAGACAAAAGGGTGGATTGTACCAGAGACATATGACAGTGAAGTACCCTGAGCCAAATAAGAACTGTTTAGCTTGTCAGCTTTTGCAACCTGTATTGCACATTCCAGCATTTGCTGCATTATAAAGCCAAAATACTGCATTGTACATCCTGAAGATATCTGCTGCTTTGCTTGGTGCCAACAGTGCCCAGCTGTTACTTCAGCCACAGAATCGTTGCCTATTTATAAAGAGATACACACACACACACACATATATACAGTGTGCAGTGTATGCACTGACATGTGAATGTATAGAGGGGGCAGATATCTGTGTATAACTGCATGTCTACCTAGATATATACAGATAGGTATTTTTCTAATGTTTCATGGACCAGTTAGAAAGTGAAAGCATTGCCCACCTAATATTTCAGATTTGAGACAACTGTGTGGATGCTTGAGTACTGTAAATACCCACGTGGGGCTTCCAGGTGAAAGCATTCCTTGCATGTAGCTGCATTTTTGCAATATGTTTTGTTTTCTTTTTAAAATATTGACCCTTTTTTTCCCTGCTATCTCATCTAGGAAGCCTAATGACAGAATTTGTTGCCTTTACTTAGATCAAGAAAAAGGGAGGGGGGGAAGTTTACTCAGCTAGATGGTATGAACTCAAGTGGAGATGTACGATCTGCCAGGATTAGTATTTAATCTGTTGTCTCAAAGAGGGCTTTTTACAAAGGCCTGGAGACATTTCATGAGCTCAGCGTGATGATGAGCTGAAAGTTTATTACTCTGCAGCTAAGTCCAGTGGTGCAGCTATTTCACTTTTAAAAATACTCTCAAAGAATATATTGTACAGCCACTTTGGTACAAGAAACAACAATGTCATCTTAAACTTTATCTACTCTTCACATTTTTGCCTGTATAGTTAAAACAAAAGATGACCACTAGTGTAGATTGAAGCATACTGGGATAAAAGTGCTTGCACTGGTATAAAAGTGGTCCAGAAAAGCAAAATAAGCTGTACCAGTACAAAGTGCTTTATAGTGATACAACTGTTTTTACATTAGGACTTTTACCAGCATAGTCACATCAATAACAAAGTTTTGCAATCACTTCCCTGACATAACTATAAAACTTCTGAAGTGCCTTAGATTTAATCTGCACGGAGCTAGAGACTGTTTGCTGATGTTGTTTTCAAAACCATCTAAACACATTAGGAATCCAAGGTTAGGGCCATGAGGACAGCATTTGGTGCTCTGTAGAGGGTAAATATACTGGATTTGGGGGAGTAGCCCTGGATTTACACCAGAAATAAATTAATTCAGAATCTGGGTTTTGGTTTTTAGAAGTTGGTATAACTGCAGCTGAAGGCTGAAGTGGGAGGGAGGTGGTTGCAGGGAGGATGAGGATCGTATTGGTGGGATGTGGCACAGCGTGTGGGACACACACCTTCTCCCTGGATCTTACCCTTGGCACATGTTCATTTGCAAGGTGTGGTTCCTCCTGTTACCACTGCAAACCAGCTATTTTTATTTCTTGTATTCTTTCACTTTCCTTTAGGAGGGAATTGGAGAACAAAATCCTAAATTCTGCGTGTCTGTGTGAAGTTAAGCACTGCAGGAAATAGTTAAGAAAAGCAGAAAAAAGAAAATCCAGCTAGCATTTCTTTCTGAAGTTACTACTTAGTGGCTCATCCAGGGCCATCAACAGAAAGACTTATCTTGACTTCAGATGCTGACAAATTAGGACCTTGGTTTGATGAAATGTGAATTGAGATCTGCCTCTAGATGCACCTTATTTATTCTTTAGTTACAAACTTCAAAACATTACTGAACTATCGAGCTCAAACTCTTCAGCACCATTATTGAAAAGTTTTGGCTTCAGTGAAATTCAGTAACCTCTTGCTGATCATTTTTAACTAAGGACAGAGATTTGGAAAAAGGAAAGTTGGAGTCTGTGGGATAAATTGTGAGAGGGAGCAGGAAAACCAGGCCAGCAAGCCCACAGTGTCACTGACCCTCTTGTGACTGTGAAACCCAACAAGAAGCTGGTCTGAGGTCTCCTCTTGGGTGGCCAGAAACCAGGAATTACAACTCTATGTAGCTCCTAAACACAGCTTCCTGGGAGCAAAAATAATGTCAGGTTGTACTGTAAGAAGATGGGCAGATACCAGTAGTACTTTTTCAAACTATATGAAGGTGGTGATATCGGTGCTCTTGCTCGGGGACAGATGGCCTTTAAAGCCTGCTGTAATTGCAACATATTGATCTGGAATCTGTGATCAATACTGTCTTTATAGAGAGAATTTTAAATATAAATTGCATCATATATCTGTTTGTGAAGAGAAAAGCCCTATGTGACAGAGATCTACTTCCACTTAGCTGAGGCTCTTCCTCCACCCCCAGAATTACCATGGCAAGCGGAGAGGGGACTGGGAAAGGGCCTCAGCCCAGCCTGGCCTCCGGCGCTGAGCACTCATTTCTTTCCTGGGAGGAAATCTCTGCCAAGTGTTAGGTTGGTGTTTGTCATGCCCTTGTGTTTTCTCAACAGGTTTGGTTGCAAGATAACATTCACAGCAAGACCAAACCATGGACTGACCTGAACTGCTGTGCTGGAACCAGAGCAGCACTTTCATGGCAGGATCAGGCCATTAGGAAATAGCAGGGAGCAATGCTGTAGAAAGCAAGCCTCCTCTCAGTAACTCTCACACAAAAGCTGCCCTGGACACAAACTCTGCTACTTCTGTGCTTTCCTGATCTCCAAGGGCAGACTGCTTTCTATGCAAAGCCTGCGCGGGCTCTTCCCAGTGGGAATATTCCATTCTATTTTAAGAACTGAGCTGTGGGTATAAATTAGTTGATAAATATGGCACTTTATCAAAACATGATTAAGGAAAATTAGGGAAACAATCCTTACCATCTGAATGTGTAAGAGTTGACTCAATAGCCTGTAAAACTGGCTTGGAAGGCTTCAAAACCTATGGTGTTAATATATAATTATTGATTTTTAAAATGACTTCTTATATCCTCCATGATGTCTAAAAAAGCTAGGGAGGTCAGTCTTGTAAATACTTTTACAAGTAGGTAATAAAACCCATGATAAGTTACATTGACAAGTAATTACTGCGCAGGTTTGTTAGTGGATTCTCAAAGATTTTTTTTTTTTAAACAACAATTATTATTGTACTAATGACAGCCATTTTTAAAGTTAAGTGTCCTTCTCCCTCTCAGCCTAAATAATAAGAGCTTAGAAAAAACACCTGAGACTCATCCACTGAAATTCTTATATATTTGGCTCCAAAGAGATGCTAATTATGTCTCCCTCTTTTAAAGTAGAACATTTTTTTTAAAGTCATATGGCTTATTTTGACATGGCTGGTGGCAAGAAAGGAGCTATGGTTTCTGAATAAATCTCTCAAAGCAGTGTGTAAGGGTAACAATTCTTACTGCTTTATTGCAGTACAAGAGCGTAAACAGCTTGGCTATGTGGTGTATCAATATGCCACTTGTTAATAAGCAAGGACGTGAATCATAAATATTCGGCTGTTTGATCACCAGGCTTTTAATTAATGTTTTGATGATCTCCAATAAGAATAAAAGTCAGAAGGATAGATATTGAGTAGATATGACAGAGAAAAGATGCAATGATTTTCTGTGCTACCTGATTTATATGACAGATAAACTATCAACTCATACAATTTTGTATAGAGAAAGAGAGAGGAAAGACTGTACATTTTCTTTCTTTATACCATATTGTAAAAAAAAAATATAAAATCACTTAATTCAAATGTGTACCTAAAATGTTCCCAGAGGACAGTGATGCAGGCAAAATAATCAAGGTTTAGCACTCTGTAATAATGGTTTGTGGCCAGATTTTAAATGAAGTAGCTGTTCCCACATTTGCCTGTGCTGGAGTGAAATTTCCTCAGCAAAACACACTGCTGGGCTTCCCAGACCTCCTGACAACCTTGAGAGAGGTTTTCAGCTCTGGGCTCCCATGTGCCAGCACAGCTGGGGCTGGAGCAGCCAGCAATGGGAGTGTGTTTCCTGTTGCCACCACGAGCCCACTGCTCACCAGCTATGGGGCACCAGGAAAGCCTCTTTTCTGCCAAAATCAAGCAGCTGGGGCACCAAGCCCCTTAGCCCTGGATGCTGCGGGCCAACCTGGGCCACAGGCCACCCTTCTGTGGGAAGAGGGCTCCAGCCTGTGTTGACATTGGTGCAGCTTGGCCACAACTCCAAGTGGCAAAACATACTTCATGGAGGAGTCTACCAAAGCAGATGGCAAAATGCCTACCTGCAGCAGGGCGTAAGATAGGGGCTGTCTGAAGTTGATGGGAACTTCATCCACCAGATGCTGCAATAAGTCAAGTATTTTTTTCTAGAGCATCCAAAAGCTTGGGGAAAGGAGCAGGGTGGAGATACACATTTACTTCAGTGCACACTGCCTTTGGGTCTGTGCCACAGGACCCACTTTGTGCAACTTCACTTAATAACTCTGATCTGGGCTGTGTAATTTAACGGCTTCTGAGAAGCTCGATGCTAATGCATTGATTTTGCCTTAATAGAATTTTGTTGTCAATGGCCGGTGCTCAGCACGGTGCAGGCTTCAATCTTAACCCATCTGAAGGCTCTGCTCGTTTCCAGTTGAGCTCCGTTCATTTCCAGTTGAATAGGTTAAGCAAAGACAGACCTCACTGTTCTCAATTCACTTTATGATCCTCCCATCATAAAAAATAATATCAGCACCTTGCTTTTCATGTCAGAACTACATTTGAGCTGCTATTCCCTATGCCCATGAGTAAATCCCATAAAAGCCGCCCCGTTGTACTGTCGCTATTTTTCCTTGTGGATGATTGATTGATGGATGAGTGCTGACACTTCAATGAAGCTATTTCGACTGCCATCTCAATCCGATGATGTGAGGGGTATATTTTCTGTCCATGCCTCATTACTTCAGAATGACATTCCTGGAACTTCATTTACTTTTTCCCTCCTTCCCTCAAGCGCCATATTTTTTCCCATCTAGGTTATGCATGCCATAAAAAAAGCAATTTGCTATTATATGTGGCATAAGGGCAACACTTTCCCTAGGAGGTAAATAAGAAGGGCCTTTTTTTCTCCTCCATGTTGAGTTTAGGGATCATGTCAAAATTTCTCAGACCATGCCAAAATGAGTCCCATCTATACAAGCCACGGGGAATACTATAAACATATTTAGTATGATTTTGTGAAAGCTGCACTTCAGTGTATCCTTGAACATCTAAACCAAAACAATAGTAAAAGATACCCCAAAGCCCTCTCTTATCTGAGGAAGATCCTCTTCTCAACTAGTGCCTAGCATACTTTGAATATTTCATTTGCAACAGAGAAGCTATTTACAGCTTGATCCAGAGTTATTTTTCCTTTGGGAATAAGGGAAGTTCATCATTAAATGAAGAGATGGATTTGTCTACTGGAGGTTGCCTTTGCTGCAAGGAAATGCTCAGCGAGAGTAAGCAGGACTGTGCCTGGTTCTCCAAGCAGTGCACTAGGTAACATGAGGTTTGTGACATTAGCATATCCTGGAAGATTTTGTGAGTTGACTCGGGACCCGATTTTAATCTGTGTAATACAGTATTCCCGTTAATAATAATGTATAATTAAGACATCCGTTAAAAATCCATAACGTTAATTTAATGGAGAAAATCTAATACAGTTCTATTGGAATTTTTACGTTAAATTAACTTTAACGGGCTTTTAATGGATGTCTTAATTAGATCTCATTATTAACGTGAATATTCCACAAATTAAAATTGGGACCTTAAAGTTTTAATGAAAAAAGTTACAAGCACAAATTTGGAATTGCCATTTGGGTAGCCCCCTTCTGCCCTGGTCTCGGTTGACTTGAAGACAGCCGCACTCTCCAGCCTGTGCGTGCCAGCAGGACCAGCCAGGCTGGACAGAGAGCATGAAGACCAGATCCTAATCTCATTTACGGTGGCATAAATCCAATGTAACTCCATTGACTACAACAGAGAGCTTCAGACTTACACTCACCTAACTGAGAAAGGAATTCTACTTTATTCCTTCTATATCTATATATAGATATTTATATAGTGATATTTATATATAGATATACCTATATTATATAATGTTCAATAATCTAACAGTAGTATTTTAGTTTAAAAATCACTCCATCGCATATGTCTCGTCATAAACCATAATGGAGATTTAAATATATATATATATATATCTGAGGAATAAAACAAACTGAAAATAATCCATTTTAAACAAATCTTTGGCAGCAACATGGTTAAGCATAACTATTTGAACAACTTGCACAGAAGATTAACATTGTTCAGAGGTTTTTTGGCTCAGAATCTGTTTTAACTTAATAATTCTTGTACTTACTGTGATGTATTGATCCCTAGTGCAATGACTGGATTGGGCAGCCCAGGTGCAACAGTAATAGCTGCACAGAATAGAAACATTTCCTTTAGACAAACTATCCCAAAGGGGTTATAAATAGGAAATGGACATTACCATGAAAAGTAAACCTTCCAATGTGACTGCATCTTGTGTAGCACACTTGGACATTAAACTATGAAGAATTTTTTTTTCCTGTCAAGTGTTACAAATTGACAAAATAAGTACATCAATGTTCTCAGTCATTATCTTACTTCAGTGGCACTTTGTTTTAGTGACAGCAAAAAGGGACAGTGGAGACCAGACAGCCCCAGTGCAGTTTATCAATGAAAATGTAATATCGTCCATAAGCAGGGGAGTGGAAATCAATACTTCATTACCAAATTGTTAGTGAGGATGAAGAAGAATAGCAGGAGTTTTTTGGCAGTCTTCTCAGCCTGGGTTGTTGTGAGTTCAATGTCAGGATTGGAGTGATGCGCAGGGGCAGGCTGGGTGTGGGAAGCCTGGGCTGGAGAGCTGGAGCTAAGGCATTTGTCCTGCAAGGAGAATAATAATAACAACTATTGTTACCAAATTTACCAACCATGAGTCCAGATTTTATTGAATATGTATTTTATCAATAGAAATTTCTGGAAATGAGTGGGGCTTGCTTTACTTTCTCTACCTACGGGCTCAAAAAAAGCAAGGACACAGAAGCATAAACAAAAAATTCTCAGCTCCTTACGTTTGTAACCGTGCAGGGATTAGTGGCTAAACTCAACCAATGCTACAGCACTGCCTGGGCCACTGAGTGTGGTACTCTCCACCTCTGCTTTTCCCTCATACTGCCTAAATCCGGACAATATAATAAGCTTCTTTCTGCTACCAGCCAAGAACATACTCTAAAATCCTCATGGTGAGTTGGACATCTTGGTACCTATATTGTGTTTAAGTGCTCTACTATGGCTGTGTTATTTCTGGCACCTCCCCAGCATTGAAAGCTGCTTTTCTTCCAGTGGACCTTTTCCATCCTGTAACTACTAAAAGTGCTAAGTAACTCAAGTTGTAAAGTTACTTCTACACAGAGACAGAAGGTGCTTGTTTTATTTAATTTCAAGATGTGGGTTTAAAAGTTCAACCCCAAGTTGCGTTCTGTTTAGCAGAACTAGGAGAACCTAGGAGAAAGATACTGAGAAAACTAGTAGAAAAACAACTGGAAAAACAAGGCGAGACGTGAGACAGCCAATAAGCAGAGTGAAAGTCAATCTGGAGAGAGCAGAGAGGAAAAAAAAAGGCCAGCAGCAGGCAAAGAGAAATATGTTACAGAAAAATATATTATCTGTTCAAGGCCACAGACATTTCAGCAAACACAACTCAAATCCTGCAGTGTGTTCTCTGTGTTCTGGCTAAATCAACTGGAAATTCAGTAGCTGTATTTAAAGTAAAATAAACTCAGCTTTTCAAAAAATTCCATGTGAAAATAAAAAAGTCCATTGACTTCATGCTATTCAGTTTATGAATTGGTTTGGTTTACAATATCTTCACTTTTTCAGTTTTCATAGTGATGCTGAGTTTTGTGTTGGCAACCCGAAACTGCTATGGAGAAATTGCTGGAAGGGAAGAAGAGGTTTTGGCAGCTGAATGTGGAGAATTTTGGCAACCGAGGATGCGTGGAAGTCGGTTTGAAATTGTGGTGAATACCTTAGATAGTTATTCCCACTTAAAAGATATTAAAAGCAATCCATGTTGACACCTTAAAATGTTATTCTTAGGTTTCAGAGGTAGCACTCCAGAGCAATTCACACTTTGCAAAGCTATTCTTTTCCACTGCAAAACTACAAAGCTATGTCAGTGTACACCTTGTTCAAATTTTAAAGAAATCCAGAAGCCTTACTGCTGTAATGCCTAGAGCTGAATTACACTAATGCCATGAGCTGCCTCTGCCTTTACAGCCAAGTTCTCAGCTGCAGAGCCACCCTCTGCAAATGGTCTAAGTGCAGACTGCAGAGATGGCACAGGCATTTGACTTTACCTTTCTGAGTAGATTTTGCAGTCGTCACCAGGATGGAAAGCTACCTGTGGCATGCCATCTAAGTCCTGCCTTGGATCATATCAAGCTCTGTAGCAGCTTTGACATGCAAAGCATTTGCCTAAGTTACGGGTGTGTGACACGCACTATGGGCTGGTCCCACAGAGGCCAACTTGAGGGGCAGTGGTGAAACAGCTGAGTTGAGGAGCAGTAACTCTTGATTAATTCAGCTCTGCCTCCAGAAAGTTGTTAGGACAATTAGCAGCATGTAGTATTACTGAAAGTGCTAAATCTGGGAAGGAAACTTGGTTTGAAGCAGAGTAATTGGAGAGTACTGGTTCCCTGCCAGTGGGAAATATTTATCAAGGGCTTGGACTGGAAAACTGAAAAGCCAAATTCCTGTCTCCTTTTATTTTTGATTCATTGTGAGGAGGGTCTTTAGACTTTTGCATTAGACTCCTTGTGAAACCATATCACAAGGGGACCACGCACAGAGCAACATTAAGGACATTGTACACCCTTGGTAGAGCTCTTCAAGAGCTCATCAGTCAGGGTGTACATCCACCAGAAACTCTTTTGGCAATAGACCTGCTTCAGAAGCTCTCACCCCTTCCTACCATTTTCACCCCACAGAATGATACAATCCTCAGCTGTGCCCCTGAAACCATCTGTGGGTCTGTACCACCTCAGCCAAAAACTGGATCCACATCTGATGTATCTATCTCACAAAGGGCCACACAAACAATCTCAATTCCAGCAGGAGTCTCTAGTGCAGGGCTGGGACTGCACAGCCAGTGGGGAAGGGTAGAAACCTCTTCCATTGGTTTTCCTGCTGGAGGCAAGGCAAGATGAAACTAGGCACCCAGGAGCTAGAGAAGATTCTCTGCACTTCTGCATGTGTCAGATAGTTTTGGTTTAGTACTGCTATAAAAACCATTCATGACTAAAATCAATTAGGACTTGGCATTGATTTCAATGGGATAAGTACTTCACCTCTAGGTCTTTTGGCCAAGCAAAGTCTCCATCTTTTTTTTTTTTTTTTCCCATTGATATCACTGCAGGCTGGGACAGGACTTTGGGAAATTAATTAGTGAGAGCCCTGATCAATAAAGGTCATAGTTTATGTATTTCATTATCAAGTCTAAGATATTCAGGGAGTAGGTAGAGAGCTTGTCATCTGCAGTGTAGGGCATATCAGTTTGGATGTTCAAACAGCACTTGATTGGCAAAGTTTGTTTTTTCCTGGGCATTTGTTGAAATGTAGTTCAACCTGTACCATAAAGAGAACTCTATCATTTAAATTGTTATGAAAATGTGGTTAAGGATGTTCATTATGCTGATGTCTTGTACAGCAGATGTGAAATATCAGCTGCAGATACCGACGCTTTGCTTTTATTTAATATTAATTATCAAGCCATCAACAGATGTAAAAAGTTGTATCTATTTTAATGCAGATGTGTCAGGACTCAGGATTCCTTCTAACAATCACCTTCCCACTCCCTGTCGGTGGCAGAGCTCCCCTCTCCTCATTCAAATCTTGTCACAAAAATACAGCTGTAAAACCCTTGAAATAGGAACTCTCAAACATGTCTGCAAACTGAGACAACTTTCAACTATATGTCAACAGCTAATCTTGCATGTGTCCAGTCTCCTCGGGCTGGCACCAGCGCTGCTCAGCTGTGCTCCTTAGCCCTGGCATGGCTGCTGGCTCCGGAAAGGAGCAGGGAGCTTGCTTTGTCCTTCATGCATACTTGTACACGCACATGCCAAATCCCATGCTTTGTTTGCTCTCTATAGTCTCCTATCTCCCTTTCCTCTATGGCCAAAAGCCACAGTAACTGAATGACACATCTTCCTGGGACATAAGACATGGGCTGCCCCCTCATGGGGTGGTTTTCAAATCCTTCACTTGGGGTTTGTTATCACTGTTTGCTGTTTGGGTTCTGCAGGAGAACGCTTCCATGGTGTGATGGTACTCTAAAGTCAGACAGATGACAGCAGGTTCATATGTCTATAATGTATTTCCAGATCTTTGCTAATATAATTTTATCATCTTCTATTAGTTTAATGGCATGATAAAAGTGACAGTATGTATTTGTGATGCACCCACCAAAGTCCACAGGAGTCTTATGGATCAAAACATTTTCATGCTGCAGTTGTACCTATAGTAATAAATTGCAGGACTTCTAAAAGGCCAAATAGAAAGACGTAGACAGTCCCTTTGTGGTTACCAAACATGTTATCTCTAGATGTCATTTTTGACCTACTTTTGCTAGATTTTTACAGCAGCAGAAAATCCCTTCCTTAAAGAATCATGCTCAAGTGTATAATACCTAGATAGGGAGAAAAGGGAATCTGGATGTATTTTATTTCATTTAGGACTCTTCTCACCATGAATTACAATATTGCAGACTCTAAATGCCTGCTCGTTACCCATAATTATAACTAAAATTATATCAATCTAAACAGTAACTACTCACATGATTGATCCTGATTGTAAGGAGCATGCTCTCAGCTTATGCCTGCCCATCCATTTTAAAGCCTTGTGGTAGGAATAGTGTTCCAGAAGGTCATTTAACAGCACATTAGATAAATAAATAGAACATATTTGTTTCAGTAAACACTGTAGTAGGGTGGGAAAGCATTTTGGGAGTGGTAAGAAAAACCTAGTGAAAACTAATATTTCCAGCTCTTTTTGTTTTTGCTGGGGGTGCAGCACCCACCCAAAGACATACAGAGGCTCCACGTAATGCCAGCATGAAAAGGACCCTAATGTTCCTCATACCGAAGGGTGTTTTGCCAAGAAGCTGCTCTGTGCACTGCACAGAACTCATAGTTAGCTGCTGCCAGCAGCAGAGCATGGGGAAAGGAGGACACACCAGCACAACCACCATGGTCACCAGCAGGTACCTGAGCTGCTTGTGTCCCTGCAGAAGGCACTGGAGTTTGAGTTTTCAACCTGAGCCATCGGCCACATACAGAGGGGAGGGTGGACAAAGGTGTCCTTCATTGTCAAAGTAAAATACATTTCTGTCCTGTGATCTAAGCTGATGAGAATGCAGGATGAATAGAAAACAGAAAAGAAATGTGGGCTACAGCTCAGATGTCCCTGGGGTGTGTCTACCTTAACACAAAATTTTTTGACGCGGTAACACCCAGGTGGAGGAATTTAGAGACCTTATTGCCTGGGATGATGGAAACTAGTTAATAGAAGCTTGAGGTCAATAAGTTGAATTTTTCTCGGAAAACTCTTTGTTGTTGATACTTTTTTAAGAGGTTAAGGCGAAGGCCAGATAAAAGACCTCTGGATTTCAGCAGCAAAATCATCAGAGAATGTATCTGCAGCTGGCTCAAAACACCTTCTTTGTAGAAGGTCAGTGAAGTTATGCTGATGTACCTTAGCTGGCCTAGCCCAATAATTTTGTGATCTAAAAGAAGAATCTGCTTGAAAACTGAAAAAATGACCCCAAACCCTTTCACTTTATGGGTTTCTTGTTTTCAGAAACTTTTGATATCAGTACATACATTTTTATGTGACAGAGTTATTTTTAGCAGTGACCCTGGCTGAGCAAAACTCTTAAGCATATGACTATTTGTATTGTACACAGTGCAGTGAGCACAATGATCCATCTCTGCCAGGAACTGTGGGCTAATGCTACCAAACACCATGGCTGGGTTGCACAGATGAAGCAAGGCTGACATCTTAGGGGTGTATCTGTGCAGGCATGCACATGTGCCAGTCATGCCATCTGAGACCTAAGAGAGAGAGCCAAAAATTTTTCTGTGTATACATAATATCTTATGTACAAATATAAATATGTTTTTTAATGTAAGCATATATGTTTCTAGACAAAGAGCAGCCCTGTCAGACCTGCTGAATATGTGCCAGCAGTGCCCAGCTCACTAGGGTTGCTAGACATCCCTAAGCAAATACTGTTAGATCCTCCAAATCCACCTGAACAACATGGCTTGTGAAAATGCTGACATCTGTTAGCCTGAGCAGTTCCCCAGAGGGCAGGCAGTTTCTTTTGTGAATGACTAGAAAAGGATCTGGGAGTATTTTAAAAGCAAGAACAATGAGACCTCTCCCCAAAAGACAGAGGCAAATGAAAGCTGCAGTAAGGGTGGAAGTGAGCACTGCTGGCTGAAGCTGCCCCATTTCTCTCTCCATGTGCTCAGCACTGCCGATGTACAGTGCTGTAGGCCAGGGAGCTATTTAGGCTGAGAAAAGCAATCAAGAATAATTTGGGGTTCTTCTGGAGTTTATGTGTTTGTATTTTTTTTCCTGATAATTTGGGCAATCGAGATCCTTGCATGGTCCAGTCAGCTAAGGCAGTGACACGGGTATAGGGATGGTGCAGGAGGGACTACTGGCACTGCTGCCAGAGGCAATGCATGCTCAGCCTCTCCTTGCTCCCTTCAGGAGTAGCCAAGAGAGGAAGGGAAGAGAGCTGGGTGCTAAAAGCCATTTGCCACCCCCAGAGATTTGGTGTGCATGGCTTTAGGCAAATCATTTCACCTTCCTGCATACCTCAGCTGTTTTGCTGACAGATGGAGTCAGACGAAGAATTGGGGGCTGCAGCTCCCCATGTCTTCAGAGAGACATGATTAAATCCTGGGCTGGTCAGGAGAAAGGGATTCCTGCCACTTGTGTCGAGAAAGGCCAATATTTCACCCCTGATCTCAGCTTGGGCCTCAAGGTGACATAGAGTACACATGTGTTCAGTAAAAATCAAGCACACATGACATCTAACAGGCCCAGAAAAGTATCCTGGCACTTAACTGGTCCCTTCTAATCACTTCTGCATGCAGACAAAAACCAACACAGGGGTATCTGGAAGGATCACAGGCTTGGGGAGAGATAAAAATGAGAGAGAACATTTATTTTTTGTTTTTCTTATAAAAAATATAGTCATCAAATTACAATGTATTTGAGAGCATGTTATTGACAGCCTATTCTTGGAGGAAAAAAAATGTAGATTTTTTGGCAAAGTTTCTCTATTTGCTAAAGATTAAATTGTTCATTGTACAGGGCACCATCTGCCCTTGGAGAGAGATTTAGTTGATGGCAGCTGCAACCAAAGTGTGGAAGATATAGCTGATTTTCTGGTTTCTTTTCAACTAGCAACTGTCATTACAGGTCACATGCAAACTGTGTCATTTTCTGTGACAAGCAGGTTCTGTAGAGTTGGGTGCTTGCTACATTTTAAAATGCCACCTGTATATATCCCAGGAGAGAAATAGCTCTTGTAACACACCTTGAAAAAAGTGAATTCAGAGCAGATAAGAAAAAGCAACTGTGATTCAACAGCCCAGACACTGGCAGTGGATTCAATTCCCAGTTTTACATAGAAGGAGGTCAGGAGGTACTCATGGATCACTTAAAGCTAGATTTCCTCAATTGATTTAGGTGCTTAAAAAGGCCAAATTGTCATCTGCAAGCATTTACTCAACTGCTGCATAGTTCCTCAGTTGCCTCCTTGTTTCCATTGCAGTGTCACTCCTGCTCAGATTAAACTCCACATTGTTTTAACTCTGAAGAGAACTTCTTAATCATCAAACTAGAGGCTATGGTGTGTGGGTTTTCTCCTTACCCCACCTGTTGAGCTATGCCATTAAAATGTCTAGACTCACTGTGAGAGAGTAAAGGCTTCTTGAGAATGGTCCTAAAGCTGATCCTGATCAGCTGGGCTGATCTGTGTTCAGAGCTATTTTGATACTACACAAAACCTGTCAAGGGCTAAAGCGAACACCTCCAGGAAGGAATTTATACCTCTTCCTTTTCTCTTGAACACCATAACTCTCTGCAGGAGAATTATGTTCTCTTTCTATGATGAACAAAATGGGAGGGGAGAAGTTAAGAGCACACTGGTAGATTTTATTAGTATGAAGAAACAAAGCAAAACAAAAAAGCAAACCCAAACCTCTTTCCTTTCATCCCTGCCTTGCTATGAAAGTGCCTTCATATTTTGAGGGTTGCTGACAATACTTCAGCATGGTACATCACACACTGTCTCCTCTGGAACAGCAGACATTGTCAGTGCTAGGAAACAACTGCTCTCTGCATTGTACATCACAAAGAATCTGTATAAAGCATTTCTATAGAAAAAGATTTTTGAAATTTGTGAGTCTCTTAGCCTTTCAGACAAGGATGAGTTCTGGCTAATTTTCTTCTGATGATTTCCACATTTTCTGCAAGAAAAACAACAGCTACTATTGCCTTAAGATAGACTGAGCTAGCTGTAACATGCCTAGATATAAGACTTTGGGGGTTTTTTTTGTTTTGTTTTGCTTTGTTTTCATGTGGAAGAATTCGCAGGACATAAATTTGTTCTCAAGTTTATCCTGTTCAATTTAACTTTTTGGCCTTCTATCACATTATGTCATGGTAAAATGGGATCAAGTTTTGAAACAGCAACTGCTACTGCTGGTAGCTTTTTAACAAATCTGGTGTGATTAAATCCATTGGTTTAGATTAAGAGGTTTTGTTTGGTGGGTTGGCTGGTTGATTGGATTTTTTTGAGTGGGTAGAGGCTTTGCCTTTCCAGCAAAATATTATTCACCATTTCATATGTCAATGCATCTTTCTGATTACTCTGTGTTGCGCCCAGACCATCCAAGCCATTCCTCCTTGGGAAGTCTCATGCTTTTACATCTCTTCTGCTGCAGAACAGAGCCATGCTCACCCCTTGCCTCTACTTAGGTAGATGCACCTATTTCAATCCACAATTTGCCTGAGCTCAAGTGTTTTCAGGATTAGGGCTTTTAAAGAGACCATCCAAAAAATGTTTAAAATCTAAGTCTGTGCTGTTTGAATTACTTTTTGCAGAGAACGTTACTCTGTAGGAGGGGAAGGTTGCTTATGTGAATTAGCATGCAATATACTGGATTTTCTCCTTTCTTTGTGAGAAAGCACTTAAAACACAAATTCCCACCTTAAAAACCAAACTAGTGCACTCAGTGCGAGCTACAAGTAAATCACCTCCTCTGTGGTGCCAGAACTGCACATGCTTTTCTGTTGCTGATTCATCTACAAAATATATCACATGCCAGTTACTTGAATTAGGATCATGGGGAGAAGGGAATCATTAGAGAGTAGAAGAAAGTCTAACGCATAAAGAAAACTTCTGCGTTTGTCTGCTCCACGATGCCTGTTTTATTTCCTCGTCATGCACTGACAGGACTGATGAGGCAACGGATGCTGTAATCCTAAGCAATTGCTTTTGGGGATAGCATCATTAGGGTTGCAAATGTTTGATGCAGCAATAGCTTTGAATTTCCAGGCAAACTCTTTTTTCCTGGCCATTGCAATGTGTTCAGCGGTGCTGGTAGGTGACCAGCACAGCCTAGATCAGGTATTTCACTCCTGATGCTGTTTCCTTTGCTATCAGACTGCCTTGAGAAGCCAGGTAAATTAGACTTGGAGAAAGGGATGCTGCATCTTTGAGTAATGAGGCTGGGAAACAGGGAACACATTTTCCACTAGCTCATGTCTCACTGTATGGCATTCCGATTTCGTGACACTTCATAATAAATCATTGCTTATCACTCACATGGGAACATAACATGGTTCAAGTTAAGATTCGTTAGTGATTGTAAAGAAGAAACATGAATTGCTCTGTATCAGGGATTTTTGATCATATTTCTGTCCACTGCAAGCATCTTTTTATTGGAATATTAACAGTAACCATTGTTTAAAGCATAAATAAAAAGGAAAAGTAAGAGCAGAAATATTAATACTGAAAATAAAGTTGCCTTATGTGTTTATGTAAACATTTGGCAATTGCTTTGCACAGCAGCTTGTATTCAGTGTCACAGACTGCTGCACCAACTTAAGTTTCTAAAGCTGGGATTTTAAAGATACGTGTCTATGTGCCTATATATAAAAACCTAAATGCTAATACATTCATCTTCTGGAGGAGAAGGTTCTAGCAAGTCCATACAGAGAGAACTTGCTTTGACATGTCTACTGCAAGGAAAAGAGAGCCTGGCCCTGTCCTGCAGTATTCTCCTCCCCTGGATCAGTAGCATGTAGGGAGTAAGAACCTGTTGGCATCTGCCTGGAGGTGAGGGAGAGGCTGAACTGACTGTATATAGGGTGGAAATGGACTGCTCCCTGTCAGGCTGTTATCTGTGTCCAGGGGTCCATCAAATGCAGCAGGAAATGTGGCTTCATGCTCAGTATGAGGGATATCTGAGAGGTGGGACATCACTGCTTCAGCCTCTGGTCCTGCAGTGAGCTCAGGGTTGGCAAAATATGAGCTTGAATGGGACAGGCAGTGTGTTCACCTTTATAGTCAGGCAGTTACTGCCTTCTCTGACCTTCAAAAGGTGGATTTTTTTCTGTGTGCTGTCCTTCACAACTTTTTCATTAGCAGTTTAGGGAGGGGGTGAAAAACTTGGCGGTTTACAGGTGACATAAGTAGCGCTGTAGGGGAACAGTGAGTTTATTGTAAAAAGACCTACTAACTGAAAAAAATGAGAGCTTGCTAAGATAGAGTTATAACATGTACACAGACATTTTTCACCAGGAAGGAAAAAAAAATCTATTCCTTTCCTTGTGTTACAAATAGTTTTACTTTAATTTGTTGTCTTTATCTTTTGGCCTTGGTTGTGGGAGGTACCTAAAACTCTGGAATTACCCGAGAGAAATCAGATAAGGTAAATATTTGCTGCAACTATGGCTTTGATTATTCCCTCTTCAGTAATTTGCTATTTACTATATTAATCAGCTATATAACATGTCATTTGTACTGCTCCCTGGCTGAATACTTTCCAAGACTACAAACAGTTTTCAATATAGTTGCCAGACAGGCACAAATTAATACTTTTAGGGATTCTTCCTAGAAACATGTCCATGAACTGCATTTTTTTCCCCCTTCTATTTATGCAAAGGAAATAGAGTTGGGTTAATAAAAAAAGTGAAATTATAATTTTAGACAAATTCTTGCATATATTATTTCTAGTTTTATTCCAGTTGAATATTGATTTTTTATAAAAAATATAAACTATGTTCATGTTTACATTTGCTAGAATAAGTAGTCTCGTGAGACAAGATAGCAATAGAAGTATATAGTTAACTCTTTGCAGGATTAGGGGCTTAATTTGGTAGTTACAAAAAGGAGAGAGAGACCTGATCTGCTTTTACTGAGGCAAATAATCCCCTTGATTTGTGGGACAAGTTGTCTGAGTAAAATGGCATATGACCAAGGGACTGTAAATTCAGTCTCCTGATCCATCTGATCTCTCTTCCTGACACTCCAAATCGCAAGTATTTGTCTCTATCCTGGTCACTGCCTTTGATCTCCAGCATGCTCTCTTCAACTCGATTTTGCTTCTTATGTTCATTGTCTAGGTCACTGTAAGGCTTTCCCCTGTGCTCAGAAAGTCCCCAAAACATATACAATAAATACATTATACACAAAAATGAGGAATCGCCCCAAAATCAAGCTTTTAAAAGAAAACCTGTTCTGGCAAAGCATAACATTAGATGCATTTATTATATCTTGCTTTTCACCTATTACCAATAGGTGATTGTATAAAAGAATAACCCTCCTCAAGTCTTGATCAAGGAAAAAGACAAAGTTTTCCTAATATATATTATACAGAGTCTTAATCTGTTCTCACTTGAAGTAGTACAGAGAATGGGATTATTCTCCATTTATTTTGGCTTACACTAAACTGGAATTTTTGCCCCATAAGCTTCCTGTAATTTTTGTAAGTGGAACAGCCTTAGTCAGCATTCTTAATATTTCCTCATGGAAATAGTATTAAAAAGCTCTCTTTCTATAGGAAAATGGCTTAATAACAATCTCAAATGGAGCCTGGAACGAGACAGTATTTCTTTACAATGTTAATTCTATCGCAAACCATGCCTGGGTTAAAAACAGATATTGAAACAGGGGAATAAATATTTGACAACGCTGTTAAGGCAACTTTGCTAACGATTTTTGAACAACCTCCAACTGAGGTCTAAATGTCTGCAATATCCATAAACAACTCTATACTGTCCAATTAGGGAGACAAAGACATAGAGTCCTGTCAGGAAGATTTGCATGGCTAAGTGTCTGAGATCACAGAGACGATGAGGGATCGTTCGGAGTGATGGGGGATGCACAGAACGGATGACTATCATTACGATATTACAGAGGCTTACACCTTCCCAATTACTGGCAGGATTCATTAGTTACTGCTGCATTTCCCTAATAGAATCCTCTCTCTTTGGCTTATCACTACCTTCCCACTGTCTACGTAAACCCACAACTCAGCAGTCGATCACCTATGAAAAATTAGATGGTGTAGCTTCCAGTGGCCTATTTAGACTGAAAAGGCAACCGAATAAGAAATAAAGAACAAAAAAGTGAGGGCTGTAATGCAGATACGTGGGAGCTACAGAAGCAGCATCAGATGGGTTTGGAATTTTCTTGTTATTGAACTGTTTGAGAAAAAAATAAATCAGTGGCAGCTGCAGAGAGAAGCATCATGGTGAGTTTAAAAGCACAATGGAAGCGTTTTACATAGACGTATGTACACGCGCAAGCTATAGGCAGATTGCAAAGTGACAATTACTTAAGGCCTGCTAGGCTGAAGTTTCACAACTAAGATTGGTGAATATTACAGGGGCTCGATGCTGTTGCAATCGACTCAGCCCCATTAAAGATAATAGTGTGAGCATTTCCATGCTGTCATCATGTTACTATCAACAGCATTATCAGTATCAACTGCTTTTACAATTATGCACAATGGCTCTTTCTGCACAAAGACTTAGCAACCACCAAACTCGTTTTCTTTTTAAATACACTGAAAAGAGCATAGATTTCAATCCTTCATCTGTTCACAGATGAAACAACGTTTCCAAATATCACTGATAGCATTTTTTTCCTCCCATTCTAAGGATGGCCAACTGTTCTCAGTGATTTCTATTACATTTCCTACCTATTATTTCATGTAATGGCATTCCTTAAATTTTAAATTAGCTTTGAAGAATAAAAATAATTGAATTCCTGCTGTTTTGTGTACATAGAGGGTGACAGGAGCTAATGTGATAATTTAAACTGTAAATGAGTCTTCACTTTGTGTTCATTAATTACAGCTAATTACTGAATTACAAACCTTCTTGGTTAGGCACTGTTATGTATTCATGTAGCATGTTGGATTTCCAGCTGGTAGAAAACTGTTTTATAGACTTACAAGCTGACACACCAAGCTACAACTGAAACAATTCAGTTTGAAAAATAAAGGAAGGGCGGGGGGTGCATAACTGCTCCTGCTCTTTGAATTAAGTGAGCGATGAGAAACAGTGCTGCAATCTTGAACCTCAGGTGAGGGAGGATCTTGCCTATATAATTAGAATATATGCTCTGCACCTTGTAGGCAGAAATGCAATGATTTTGAGCTGCCACTTTGGGTAAAGACCGAGTCTGCTCTGCTCACACCTGGTTTACACCAGTGCTAATTCCCAGATTTAAACAGTTTTCTCTATATAGGGATATATCAGTGAGACAGAAATGCCCCTGCAAATGGGGCCAGTGCTCCTAGCACCATTTCTTCAGCTATTCTCATGAACAGCAGGATGGTAATATAAAACTGAACATCCGAGCAAATGTGCACTGTATTCCATATGTAAGTGGTTATTGTTCCTCACTGAAGGATCTTATGTAATGCTATAGGGCTGTCTTAAGCAGTTACTCAACATTTTCTGTGCTGAATGGTTCTGTCCAAACCTCTCCTTTGGATACCTTTTGTCTCCTGATGTTTCCTATTGAAGCTGAATGCATTAGCTGAAGTCTGTCTCTCTCTGCAAAGTGAGCAGAAGGAGCACCACAATGAAAAAATCAGCCATGTTAAGATTTTACAAGTGTCATGGTTTAGCTCCAGTCAGTAACTAAGCACCACACAGTGACTTGCTCACATCCCCCAGTGGGTGGGATGGGGGAGAGAACTGGAAAAAAAAGTAAATTTGTGGGTTGAAATAAATGCAGGACAGCACAGAAAAGGAAGAAAATAATAATAATAATGATGATACTACTAATCATAATAGAATTAGAATATTCAAGAAAAGTGATGCACAATGCAATTGCTGACCTTTTGTCAACCACTGCCTAAGTTATTCCCCCAGCAGCAGTCCTCAGCCAGCTTTTCCCTCAGTCTATATACTGGGCGTGATGTCATACAGAATGGAACATTCTTCTGACCAGTTTGGGTCAACTATCCTGGCTGTGTTCCATCCCATCTTGTGTCCCTTCAGCCTTCTCACTGGCACGGCACAAGAACTAGAAAAGTCTTTGACTTAGTCTAAACACTACTTAACAACAACTGAAACATCAATGTGTTGTCAATATTATTCTCACACTAAATCCAAAACACAGCACTATATCAGCTGTTAAGAAGAAAATTAACTCTATCCCAGCTGAAACCAGGACAACAAGCTACAAATCTCAGTGCCCAGAGAGAGAAATTTGGCAAGTGGCAAAGTAAAGAAACCAAAACCCTCAGCTACATTTCTGGTAAATACATAGAGAAAAGATACCTATACTTCCTTTTTATTAGAAATTGCATTTTTCACTGATTTCATATGCTTTGTTCTCTTTTAAGAAGACAGGCCAGCAGTCTCTCCAGACAGTATGTCCAAAGCCAGTGCTCCTGCACATCCCTGCTGTAACCCTGCTGACCCACACACCTGCCCCAGCACAGCTGCTGGCAAAGCAGTTGTGCTGCAACAGGTAACCAGAGCACTGCTTCATGTTGAAAGCAGCAAAGATTGCAAGAAACTATTGAATCAAATAATTAAATTGAAACAATTTAATTAAATTACTCTGTGACCCACTTGGCCTTCCAGATTGGGGTCTGGGAAGACCCAAATCAAGAGTCCTGCCCTAATTGGCCAATATTGGATCTGAAAACAGATCCTTCTTGGAAGAGCACAGTATTTTGTAGGGCCTGTACTGGAACAATTTAGCTGAATAATACATAAACAGCTAGAAAGGAAGAGCCAGATTCTCAGCTGATGCAAAACTATAGCATCATTAATTTCAGGAGAGTTATGTTGATTCACAGCAGCTGAGGATATGGCTCAATAGGTTTGTAATAATAAAGACTTTGATGAGAGAGGCCCCTGAAAGCGGTAACACTAATGTGTGACTGCCTGCATAAACACCAGTTCAATGACAAGGCTTTTCTGCCTAAGAACTAGTCTGTGTCTTCAGGTTTAATGATAAGCACCAGTCTTTTGTCCTTAAATAATCGTTTTCATCTGGAGAACTGCAAAGTGACTTGTTTTAACACCAACAGAAATTCAGTAGCAGACTTCACAATGGGATTCATGTCATGTCCTATTCCCTCATCACCTTCTCATGCTGTCTTTTCTCTTTTGGGTTACAGAAAGAGATGGGGAAAACCAGGGGAGAAAAGATGTGCAGGCAGAGATTCCTTTCTTTCTGTGGATTGTAACTCTCTGCTATCATATAAAGATAATGACTTTCATTAATCTTCCATAGGTCTTTCATTGAAGGCTTCTTCTCCCCCTACATACAGAGACCACTTGAATGCTACTATATATCAGGCAAAAATGAGAATTCTTGATATCACCTTTAAAAAATGGTATGAAAAGTAACACTGTGCAGTATGGTACCTATAGAGGCTCAACATGACTGAGGTGGTAAGACTAAGTTCACTAAGTTATCAGCCACCGTATCTAGGCAGTCTCTCACCCAACTTGTTTTCATGTCTCACTCCTTTTTAATCTGACAGTCTCCAGAATGCAAATTTGCACTGAAACTAAGCATTTCACATGTGCCAGAGGGAAGCAGGGGCCTCACACCTATTGGTAGATTAGTGCACCTAATGCCCTTTGGCTTTCCCCTCCCCTCTTTTTTAACATAAAGGCTGATTACTCCATTAGTTGAACAACTTGGAAGAAATGACAAGGAACTAACAAGAGAGTAACACTCTATTTTCTACTTGTTTTTTTTTTTTTTCTGTTGCAGCAGTGCTAATTAGAAGGAGTAGTTCTTGATATGGTGCTTTGGGGAATGCTGATGAGAAGCACACAAAGGGCTGAAGTGCCTCTTCTGTACAGCATTGGACGCAGCAAAACACAGCACCCTCTTGATTGTCATTACCCTAATCTCCCAAACTATCTCAGTATTTGGGACATTACAGCACTTGCCTACTAGGGACTGTATAGACCAGTTTTTGCAAGGCCTAAACACTCACTTGCGGGTGAGCAGTACTGTGTTCACCCAGACCTTACCATAACAAAATATGTTTTCAAGCAGAAGTATCAAACCTGCTTGGTATTGGTGGGAAGAGAGGCAGGAATTATGTAGGAATATATCTTTAGAGGGGACTTGATCTCTGTGCTGCCTATTCACCCCTTCACCCATGGAGCATGGGCTGCACTGGGTGGGAGGCTTCACTCACCATCGTTCATGCAAAAATCTGCCTCCACGTAACCTGCCTGGTTTGAGGACTTTGGACAGGCTAGCCTTAGACTTCAGGAAGGAGAGACTGCCCTAACTTCCCAAATGCTACCAATGACAGCTTTTCCTTCAAAGATTTTCATTCCCTCTTAGGCTCAGGAAGGGGTCGTGGGGATGAAGGCTGTGAGGGTAGGATGGCACCTTTTTCCCATTCACCAAGGTTTGATTCTCTTTATGAGCATGATCCGCCAATCTGTAATCAAGGGTTAATTTCACAGCTCACTGCTTCATCTAGCATAATATCCATTCAGACTAATTAAATCTGTCTAATAATGTGAGTGTCTTTGTCTTTGTTCTTTCCATTCTTTGTTTTACACCCTTCACATCTCATCTCCAGAACTACACGCCATCACACTCTGCTTGACAAGCAGAATCCATCCCTAAAATTAAAACATTCCTGACCTATCTGCGATGACAAGGCAAGCAAGCTTCACAGCGCTGCGGCCCATGAAGGGAGCTGACACATTTGTTTTTAATTTCAAAAGAGTAGAAAGTGAAGATCTGACCCTGTCAATCAGGCCCTGTGACAAGTTTAATCATTGCTGCCCCACAAAAATCACGGCTAAATAGGAATGCAAATAATGTATCACAGGGCTCTTATAAATGCTAATCAAGGAGAAGTAATCAACTGACAATTTCACTGATCTCCTTTCTGAAGAAGTCAGTCAACACACTGTCTCTGGACCACAAAGAGAAGAAAAGACAAAAGGCATAGATGCCGTTTCCCAAAAAAACCTATCCTTTTTCAGGGCTTTCTTTTTCCTTTTTATAGAGAAAAACAGAGAATTCACTCTTTTTGATCCTCTACCGAACTTTAAAGCAAAGCTGTTTCTCAGGAACTTGAACAGTTATATGTCAAGTGTACTTTATTAACAGTACCCTCCCAACCCAGAGACAGCACTTGGAAACTTCTGCTAAAATAAAAATCTTCATTTGTCTTTGTCATTCATCCATCTTCAAAATTCTTTTCCGTCTTAACAGCTTCTGTCCTCTATGGGCAATATATTTAGTGATATATGAAGTTTTACAAGTGGAAAGCTAATAGTTGAGCTCACATTTTTTTCTAGCAGTTCCCTTCCCCCCAGACTGGAGAAAAAAAGTCTTGCTTGGAATTTATTTCAGTGCAAAAGCTCTCTTCAGTACTAGGATTTTTAAAATAACTATTCTTTTATGACCTTTTTAATGTGGTAAAGAACAGACAGCACAGGCATAATGCTAGTCTTTCACTCATGGATTCTACATGGCAAGAAGTCATGGCTTAACCAACATATGTAATAGAGAAGGACCCAGGACAGACAGATGCACGAGATTTGTAATGCTATTTACTGTTATCATTTTATTGTGGTTTGCTATGGCAAGCTGTGGTTCACTGTGGTAGGTCCTGACGGAGCCCATCAAGCATTAGAGTCACTGTATTGGCACAAAACAAAAGGATATGGTTTGGCCAATGAAACTCAATGCAGAGAGATGTAAGTACTATAAAGATTGTTGCAAGAGGTAAAGTTCAAAGAACCTAGTTGTTTGAAGTTTGGATTTTTTTTTTCATTAAACTGCTTTCCTGTGTGGAGCCAATAGATGAAGTAAATTGAGGAGGGCTTCAGCAATAGATATTCAGACTACCAGCAAGGTACTGTAAATAGAAACCTTCCACTACACAGAACCTGGTGCTTTACAGCCCATGGCAGTTAGCCATAGCACAGATAAAGCAGCAAGAGCAGCTATGTCAGAACTTTATCCTAGGTTTTGTTTGCAGGGCTGAGTTACAGAGACCAGAGGCTGGCTATGCTATGCTCCATTTGGGCTGACATCTTTGTTTTTCTGTGCATGAAGAGTGCAGGAATTGTTATGCATAACTGGGGAAGATGCCACAAACCCATTTCAGACGGGGCACTGAAACATCCAGATTTACGCATGAGCAAAGAAAAATGATAATGATCTTTGGTCAGTCTCAAGTTTCCAAAAGAAAGAAGCATTGGGGCAGCAACAGTAGCTTTTGTGCCACTTCTGTGAGAAATGCGACCTGGAGCTTTGTGGCACTGATCGCTGCTAGACGGGGATGTTCCCAGCAGCAAACTCTCGCTACAGGATGTATGTGGAAGGTGGGAGTAGAAAACAGAAAAAGAAATTGAAAAGCACTTTGCAGTTGTCATGTCACTTAGCAACAACCTTTTCTGCTTCACATCAACATGGGCGTAGTAGAGAGACTGTACAAAGCACATATACTGAAATCTGGAGTAAGCAGTTGAATGTAGGAGGGCAGTAAGGAGCTCAAATACCATCCACCGACACCTTTTATTTTTCTTTTGAGACACATCTTACGTTGCTACCCCTGAGATAGGGCTTCTCCTGAATAAACTATTGGATCTAGCCATCACTGACCTTCTGAGTACAAAAGCAGAGTAAAATATACAAATGCTCCTGGAGGTGAAAACCAAAGTTCAGCTATTTGTTTCCCAAGTGAACTTTACTTAAGTGGTCACTCTTTTGTCTGTACATTTCCTCTCAGGTGAATATCAATTTTTTTTCTTATCTGCTTCAATTTCCCAACTTTTTCCCTGTAGGATTCCCACTCTTCTCTGTCTTTACATGTTCATTTTTTATGACATGGTCCAGACTTGCAAGTCCTCAACCTCTAATACTTCTAGAAGTTAATACTGACTCATTACCAGATGTTTCCATCGGTTGAGAATGCATCTGAGCCCTGACAAACAGACAAGTAGATACCCTTCCTGCAAGACTAAGTGGCTAAGATTAAAAACCCTAGCACAAAGAGGGATGTATGCAGGCCACTTTGCAAGTTCTAAGGAGGATGGTAAGCCAGACATATCTAGTTATATCACTCATCCTAATTTGTATAACTTTGGATTTAATTATTAGCTGTTCCCATACTATTAGGGGCCACCTGACTGGCTGAAGGGTTGATTGTGAAGACAATAGAAGGAAACCTGTTCTGTATGATTCAGGAATTCATTAAGCTACTACTCATTTGCTCAGGAGATATGAAACAGTAGGAGCAGATCTGGATGTCTGTTATTGCTACAGTTGCTTTCTGAATATAAAGCTCTGCAAAGTGTATGAAATATTACATAAATAGAGCATTAGTATATGCCAACTTAATAACATGCATTATCTAGCCGCCATGCAGTGACACTTATTGTATGATTCTAAATCATCCTAATGGGAAGAAAAAATCAGAATCCATCACTTTGTGGCTGAGTTCCTCTCCTTGCAATTACAAAAAGCAACTTTTTGCACACAGAGTTGTTTTAGATGCGTTATGGAAAGTTGGGCACTGCCAAATGACCAGAGCATATCACCAGCAGCTCCGGAGCTCTGCTCCTGCTGTATGCTCAGAGAGTGTTGCTTAGCTGAGAGCAGCACTGCTAGCGTGCCTTACTTTGGGGTTGGAGAGTGACAGCCTGATTTTCAGCAGTCTATTAAACACAATCGCAGACACACACGTTATACCTTAACTTGAACCAGGCATTCAGCACTTGTGAATATATAAGAACATAACTGGTGGCAAACACATGTTCAGACCAAACTCCTCATCAAGTCTGCCTTCATCCTGCCTAGACACACATGCGCACATACACACACACAATCCAACTCCAAAGAGACCTTGCCAAATAGGGAAGAGACTCTTATTTTTTTTACAGCTGGGGTTTGCTTTTGCAGCTGCCAAGTAGCAAAGAAAAGTAACCCTGGTGATCAGGCCAGAGGGACACGTCGAACACTTTTAAGTAGGCTTCCTGGGAGAAGAGACTATAGACAATTACTGTGTAGCTTCCGTGAGCTGCCATCACACTGAGCCACTGCTGGCTGGCACCAGCGCTGCAAGGATTCAGCACAGGGTGGGTGTTAATAAAGTTTTGGCTTTTCATTGTGCTTAGCCAAAAACCTAAGGAAATGTTGCAAAGGTGAATGAGACTTTGGCACAGTAAGGACCTCAAGAGCTCATTTACCGCAGGGCTCATCAGAGCCTGTGCTGCTGTTACAGGATCAAGGATGAGCTCTGTTAGGGTTCATTCTGCAAACTCTTTCGGCTGTGCAGCTAAGCTGTTAACCCTGTACATCACATGTGCCTGCCTGATGTTACTTTATATGACCATCAAAATAACAAATGCAAACAAACAACATGTAGCTTTGAAATGATCTCTTGACACAGTTGATACTAATAGGGGAAAGGTTCAGCTCTCCTCTTGGTGTGAGCAGTGCTCCCATGGGTGCCCTGAGTGAAATGCTGCAGCTCAGGTCTTTTAGACTTGCATTGATCACCACAAAGCAAAGGGTCTTGCTGTTTTGCTGTCTTGTTTTGGCAGCCTGTGCCAAGGACCCCGCAGGGCTTTTTTATGATGTTAACACCTTCTGGACATAGAAGTGACGACTAGCACAGAAACCTCCTTTGTTGTTTTCAGCCCAAGCCAAAAACTTGTCTGAGGTGGGTAATAAGGACTGGCACAACTCATTGCAACGCAGAGAGTGTGGCATTGCATATTAAATCAACTACTTTATCTGACCTGAAAAGGGAAATTCTGCAGTAAAAACCCAAATGTAGATAGCAGCATAATCTATAAACTCAAGGAAATTCATATTATTATCTTATGTGAAGGATACATTAATATAGATGACCATTACGTAACACACATTAACATAGTGTAACAATATATTTACTCAAAGTAGGCATGTTTTGACATAGTGCAAGCTGTGTACAGTTCCTTAGTGAATTGGGGATTTTTATATATTTTACAAATACACTGAAAATCTTAATTTTGAAAAAAAGATGGTCTTGGGGGTACTTTGGTGCAATACTGACAACTTCAAATAAAATTCAGAGGAGCTTTTGCTCCCATGTCTGGAATAATTGAGCTATCATATCTGTGTCTGTCAGATGTCAGTCATTTAACTTGCACCTCAGCTGTATGTGATGAATTGCACAACGAGCCAAAGACTATCATCTCACAATCTGTGTGTGTTTTATCCGGGTGATCTGTATTGGAGAAGGGAGTGTAGCCTGCAATGTGTTTACATAGCTTCTAGTGTTGCAAGGGCTAGGTCCTGCTCATGGTCACTAAAGCACAACTGTTCTTTCATGTTCTTTAGGGATTTAAACTCCTTATTCTTGAACTTCTTATTCCAAATCAAACAGAAGAACAAAACAATCACAGAAAATTTAAGACTCTCCTATATAGTCCTATGGGAAATGCATTTTCTGTAAAAATCTGCCTCTAGAACAAAAGTTTGATAGTACCCATAGGAGATTTAAAGTAAAATGGAAGAATGTTATGTTATAGAAAAAAAAATAAAAAGAGGAAAGAAAGCCAGAGGAAAACAAAACCAAAGAAAAATAATCTCTGTGCTTCATAAACCCAACCATGTTCATTATTGTTTTCCTATCATACTAAACTGTATGTTGCAATTTGTCTTTGAGGTCTGAAGTCCCTTTTCAGAAGCCTGCCTAGTGCCATTCTGTTGCACTGCACAGAAAGTGGCAGCCAGTGATGCTGGTGAGGACTTCAAAGATCTTGTTTATTTCACTAAGCAACAGGTTTCCTTGTCCTGAAATCCCAAGTTAACTGACCAGTCTGATCTCTGTAGCCCAGAATATTAGTGTGCCTCTTACAAATGCTTCTTCATCAAAACAACACACCAAAACCAATCCAGATCTCTCTCTTTTTTTTTTTTTCCTTTTACTTTAAGCTGATTAGAAAGTTAGTTCTGTAGTTGATTAAGTTCTGCAGAAATTGGGCTTGTGATGAATCATTAAACAAAGACATTTTTTGTACAGCAATAAAACCTCAAATGATTAATTAAGGGCACAATGCCAAAACAAGTGTCTTTGTTTAAAACGCAGTGGACAAGACAGGCTTGGGAAAGTTGATGTCTTAAGTAGACGCCACAACATGTTTTTAATTATGTTCAGGAAGAAGAACAAGAATGGGAATTGCCAACTGTTTGGAAAGATAATTTTTTTTTTTTTAGAAGAAAGATTAGAATAAAAAATAACAAACAGAGCATTATTGATTTAACACAAATGCCATTTGTTGGGCCTTTTGTAATTTCCTTATTAGTGTCATCATTCTGGAGTTCATATGCTCCCTTCTGTTATAGCATTTGGCACACATTCAGCTCCCAGCAATATGATACAGTAAACATTCAGTGACTGCTCATATTAAAATGTTTTATTTGTTGTAACTGTACCAATGATCAGGCAGTGGAAGTCCTAAATTACTCCAACTGTTTTGCAGGCTAATTTGGTAGGGCTGAGTTAGTGACCGTCTGCAACACACACAGGGGCACACGCACACACTGGGGAGGGTAGAGCCATGCTCTTGGATGGAAACAAAACAAAATGTTCATGCAACATCAACTCTCCATGGCTTCTTGTCAAGAGCAATCTGACTTCTCAGTTAACACAGACATAAGCTCCAATCAGTGCCTGTTCAGTCCTATAGATTTTGTTACGTCTTCCTCTTTGGGCTGTTACTTTGTGGTTATAATGCAGGGAAGATCTCAAGTGCTTTTTTTCATACTCAATTTTATAAGAGCTCTCTGTGAAAGTTTTATTCAAAAGCTTATTTCAAACCCACTCTAAAATTCACTAGATAAACTAGTTCCATGTTTTCAGGTATGGAAAATTATTTTGTATGTTTCAGTAGAGGGGAGAAAGCTTAAACACCTTAGAAAGAATTTCGAAGGATGGACAAACAACACAGTCAAAAGTCAGATTTCTCACAGGAAGAAAATAAAGAAAATCATAACCACAATAGCGAGAACATCAACCCTGAGGATTTACATGTAACAAATCTGACACAAGGAGCTCTGAAGTCTTTCCAGAAAACCTTGTGCTTACAGTTGCTCTCTTTGTGTGTGTTCAATTGCTGCCAGAATATATGCAAACAAGGCAAGGCTAGCTGTAGTTTAGAGCATACCATATATAATGTCTCTTTTCCCCACTGAGCAATGTCAAATGCACTAAGAGCATGGGGAACTCCTTTATTTCTGAAGACTCTCATTCTAGCCTTGATCTTTATGCAAACCTCCCAGGGTCCTCAGCAGGAGACCACTGTGGATCAAGGGTAGAGCATGACCTTAATGCTGTAGCGCAAGTCCCTGGATCATAATTAAAAAAGTAATTTGGCCCTTTCCACAGAAGAGGCTTTGACACCTCTGGAGTAGATGTGTGACCTTAGCAGCCTCCTCATCTCTCATTTGTCCCACTCGATATGGCACATATGTAAGCATGTAATCAGTCTGTAATAACATGGCCAACATGTTGAAATACAGACTGTTCCTCATCCTTTCTAGGACCAGATTTACATATTAACACCTACTATTAACACCTACTGGCCTTAATGAGACAGACCCATGAAAGTCTTCTACGCAAAAAAATAGGAGAGCAGGCATCTCTATTTTCTTTATAGTCCCCCTACTTAGATAGTGATCCAGAAGAAAAATTAACAGATAATTATTTCCATTGAACACACCACTGGTTTACCTGTGGGTGTATGACAAAGGGAAAGGTTTTTTGGCACGGAATTCTTTTGAGAACAGGGCTAAGGGCATTGCTGGTGAAGAAGCACAGGAGAGGCTGGGCTGTGCAGCTGTCATTTTCTTACCACAAGCCACCAGGGAATGCAGTAGCTGTGGAGTGATTTAGCTCAGGACAGAAGCCAAAAGCCAAATCTGCCACCAAATCTCTCTCTACGGCCTGGGCTTGCCCTGGGTGCTGAGGGTATTGAGTAAACACAATAACTAATCAGATGCAGCAAGTTGTCAAATCTATATGGATGCTATAAAACTTATAAGGATCCCCTTAGGCAATAATAATAGCTCTGCGTGTAAATTCTGTACATAGCAAAGCAGAATAGATCTTAATGGGCTTCAGTAAAAGCAAAGAAAACATACGTGACATTTATAGCAAAGAGCGTGAGCACAAATAACCTAACGTTTCCTCTTGGTCGTCTAATATTTCTGCCCAACTCTGTAAGAGCTGGAAGTTCATTAAACTGCTCAAGAAGGTGTTGGGTGTTTCCAGCAAAGGGCTGAAAGTCCTGAACCCCCTGGACGCAGCTGCTCAGCATCAATCACTTGGTGTTTGCTGAGCATGGCTGGCACATGGTGTGCACAGAGAGATCTTTCTCTTCTATATCTACTGGGTGCAAAGGTGGCAGGTCCAAAAAGAACTTCCCAATAAAATAGCTGATCAAAGCATAACCTTCTAAAGTGCTATTGATGTTAGAAAATAGTGGATTGAAGAAACAAGATACACCCCCCAGGACTTAACAGATTTAACAATTTCTACTGCACTGACTTTGTGAAGATAATATAATTAAACTCTTAAAATATGCATAAATAAGGAAAATGATAATTTTTTTTTAATTTGGTCTTGCAAAGGATTATAACACTAAATTTTTACATCTACGTTTAAAGAAAAAAAAAGTTAAATAGATTAGAAAGCTTTCTCATGACCTTAGAAAATGGGACTAAGCTATGTCTCCAGGACAGTATCTTTCCCACTACACCATGTGAAGCAAACATATGACACAAAACATTGTTTCCTAATGCTTGCAGAAGGGACAAAAGTTTCAGAAATCCTCAATAGGTTTTACAATAGCAGCTCATCCTGCTGATGAGGAAGCACTGGTGATAAACCTGGATGAAGAAATCAAGACTGAAACCCAGGAAAGGGAGAAAAGGGCTATGCTAAAGCCCAGTCAACACAGAGAAAGGATCCTGCTGGGTGCTCTGTCCCAGCTGCTGAGCCTGGCACAAACCGAAGGTGCTCTAGAGCTCATAACGTCTTCCTTTGAAAGCCAAGTATTCTTTCCAGGTAGTTTCTTTCAATAAGTTCTATGTTTAACCATGAAACACCTCTTTTAAGTTGACTGATATTAGGTATATTCAGCCCACACCAGTCCCTAACTGTATCCAGAATAGAGAGCTGAGAAGTGCTTGGCTGTCACATAGGAGAGGTTGGATGCCTTTCAGGCTGACCCTTGCTAAAGAATATATGCCCCAACAGGAAGCATTAACGGGAGCTATTCCTGTGTGTCTGAGCAAGTCCTACCTACTATTCATTCAGTTCTTAAAAGGAGGAAGATTTCCACAGTGCTCTTTATAGAGTTAGTTAACCCAGACATATTAGTTTGCTGTGGCCCTAAGTGAACCCCAACAAATGAACCACAATAAACTCTGTTCCTCCTCCCTGTTTCATTACAAAGGACTATTTGCCTTTTTAGATGGAACTCTGAAAAATAAGTGTGCAAACTGGTTAGGAGCCTAATGTCATCTGAAGATATTTACTGTGGTTGCTTTCTCTGAAGGCAGAAATGTCCCATCAGAAGATAAAAATAGATGAAGAAAACTGTAGCTCACAGAAAGGTGTTTTCCCCTCAGGAGAACATAATTGTTAACTTTAAATAAGTTCTCCTTAATCTCCTGAGCTGTGCAAACAAACAAACAGATATAAAAAACCCCAACTGAATGTTTTCCCTCTGCCTTTCAAAAGCACAAACAAAGTCTCATTTGCCAGATGGACACTTTCAGAGCGAAGGCTTCAGAAAGGCTGATCACGCAGCAGTATTTTCTGATGGTGTATGGGGGAGTTTGCAGAGAAGCTTTGTGGTAGTTTAAGATATTCTAGGAGGCACTAGCACAGCGTCTGCCTTCCAGCCCTTTTACAGTAGAGTTTATAGCTTTGATGATATACTGCAGAACTATTTTCAGCATTTTTCAGTGCTCAGGTGTATGAGTAGGTAAGAAAAAGTCCATAAAAAAACCCCAACAACAAGAAGCCACAACCTCCCTCTCTCCAAAATTCCTAGTACTTGTTCTGTTGTAGAACATACATGTAAGATTGTAATACATCTTCTGTATTTTTAATCCATATTAAAATTTTATTACAATCTCTTTGGATTCATTTGCATTAAGCTGTGGGTATGGTCATGACTGCCACACAGACAGGTAATGCTAAGCTGAGTAACACATAGCATAGGAGTGGACTGTAAACATATATAACTTTCAATAACAATTTTGCAAGCATATGTGAAGTCACTGGCAGCACTTAGTCCTCACCTAATACCATCTAGATGCAAATTGGCATTCATAATTTAAACAAGTCCTTTTTCTGCACCCCAGCAACACGAGCCGGATGCAAAAGGAAAACGGAAGACTTTCTCCGGATACAGAGAGGATCAAGCAGAATCTCATTAAGGACCACTTCAAAGATCAGTTCTTCATTTCCATACAAACAAGTTTAAATTATCTTGTGTGAATCTGCTGTTAGCTGTTGCACTGTTCCATTATGCATGATTCTTGACTGCTTGTATCATGAAAATCTGCACACTGCTCCATTAGTGATTTTCAGTGTTATGCTAAAGCTTGCAAGTGGTTATGTTATTAGGTTAAAGTACTATATTTTGCATATTTATTCTGCCTTACCACATTTATTACTTCTGATACTGGCCAAGCAGAATTTCACGTGCATTTGACCACCTACTTGAATGACTCGTGTGTGATTGCAACTGCAAATGTAGACAGCTAAACACAGGCAGCTGTAGAGATGACTGGCTCTTTGCACACACTTTCACTATGGTTTTGATCCACTTTTGGGAAGAACTTATGCAGAAAGGCACTCTGGATCTATCAGATTGTCTCTACAAAATTAATCCTTTAAATAACTCAAAATAAACTGTGACAAACTTCATTATGGCATAAATTATTGTCTTCATTACAAAAAATAGGTTTTTACACTTAGGTAATTTAAAGAAGATTTTCCCAGGATTTCATCTATAAAAATAAAAATTATATCATCTGGTTTGTATGTCTTTATATTTGTCTCACTTCTGGGATGCACCATATTATTAACTTTCATGGAATACATTCCATTCTCAAATTACTGAAATCATCTTGCTCACTTCAGGGATATTTATATTAGGAAAGAGACTTGTTACAAAAATCAGGAACGTAGCTGGTGCGTTCCAAAGACAAATATATTGTTCATTATATTTAAAAGAGGAAACAATAATTCACCTTTTATATATTGGTTACTGTGCAAATATTTAAATCATGGAGGAACGATCAGGGGATGCAGTTAGAATATGGATAGCATAAACCAAAGCTGCCTAGAACCAGACCTTCCTAGTCAGAAGTGAAAAGCTGGTTTGGTTTTATAACTGAAGAATAATGTATGAAAGAAAGCAACAATATTTCCTTCTGCTTCCCAAAGACTAGACACTCCTTTGAAAAATAATGGTGTGTTGGCCATCCAACTGCACCTGAGTGACAGCATCTAGTGAGACCATGACTAAAAGAAGGTGTTCCTGACAGTTCTTTCCAGCCAACTCTGCTGGCTTGTGTGAAACACGCTGAGAACTTCAGCAGGAGATGCTGCTGGTTGGTCCCACAATGCTGCCAGTTGAATCAGGCAGAGGGCAGGCAGCAGCCACAAGGAGACACTTCTCTTTTACTATAGCAGCAGATGAAGCTGCAGGAATCATTGCCACTAGGATATCAAAAACATACATGCACCCAAGAAGTGTAGAGATGTGGTTGTGGAAGGCTACAGACATGGGAAGGGGCCATGAAACACCAGTGGAATCCAAGGCACAGGCAGTCCCTGAGCCACAGGCTGGGGTGACATGCTGGGGAGGCCATCAGCACCAGCATCACAGTCCTCCTCCAACCATTGGCAGGGACTGTGTCAGGCTGTGTGCCTGTGGTCTGGCCCAGGACCAGTCATCCTTAGATCACCTTAAAATGCAGGAGGCAACCTGCACTGGGTATCAATCTGTCAGACTGTAAGAAGTTCCTATGTACATACAGCTCTTCTCCAGGCTCATCTTTGAGGATACAGATGATGCAGGACAGCACAGAAAAAAGAGGAATAATATTCAGTGTCTGAACAGACACTTCTGAAAGGCTTATTATGCTGAGATGCAGCTGAACCAAAACACTTCTTCCAAACAGTTTTGAAGATGCCAAGTGATTGACATCTGAAACTAAATCAAGAGCCATGGTTTAAAAGAAATCCATCTCTTCTTTCAAGAAGGGCCAAATGAAATCCCTGAATATCAGCCTACCATTCCATCCACTGCCTCTGCTTGTGGCTATTCAAATCTGTATCCAAAATTTTAGGCTTCAACTGATCTCTGATAATAGATTGTCAGCTCTTATGTTTTATCTTATAAATTGCAGGCTGACACACATTCCTTCTCAGGTAGTTCATTCATCTTAAAGCATTCTGTGCTTCTAATTTGTCATTTTTCTTCCTGCATCCCTGCTGACCACAAATTACAGATGGTATCTCATCATGGGGCACCATAACAAAAATAAAAGCCTCAACAAAATAGTCAGGATCTGATCCTGAGTGATACTGAATGAGTGCCTTCAATTTTCACTCCTGCATATGGGAGCAGAGAGAACCCAACACCTCACAGGCAGCACCTCATATGGTGGGATCCCTGCTGTTGGTCCAGCTTCTCTTTTGTCCATGAGAACTGATATATCTGTGTCCTGCTATTCAGTGTTATCATCAGCCATGTTATTCTAACACCTTGAAACACCAGGCAATGAGGAAGATGCCACCACGTTAAGTGTTGTACAAAGCAGAGAGATGGCTTTAGTTCCAGAAAAACTTACTGTAAAAGCATAAAAGAAGAAACAGCAAAGGGACAAAATAAGAATAGACGACAACACTGAGATGACTCAGAAAACAGAAAAGGTTGAGGTCTCAGCAAAGCAGCAGCTTAACCATTACCAAGATGAACTAGTTATTTTCAGATTTTTCTTTTCCAGTTTTTACCTAGCTGCAACTTTAAAAAATGGATTAATTTCCTGTATCATTGTACTATTTTTCTTGGTCAGCTAGGTTTTCAGATAACCTGCTGAAGTTAAAGAGGGGGTTAATAAAAGTGATCCACATGTGAAGATAGTGTCATTTTGCAAGGCAAACTGGATGTAGATAACAAAATTAAGAATTTACCTTATCTGTGAACTGACATGGAAAGAAAAGAGGTTCAAACTGCTCACACACCTTTGTGCACTCTTCTCCAAAACAGAAAAAAAATACTGGCAGGTTTTTGTACCTGCACCTGCAGTTACTGCAGAGCCACCATCATCCCATGTGCAGATGCAATTAATTAGCTACATTGACAATTAGTGCAGCTGTGTGTGTACAATCAGTCACAATAAGAGAGAGAGCACCAGCTTCTTCATACATGTTGGCTTCCCATTTTCAAGGGTCTGCAGACACCTGTCCCTCCAGTCTTGCCTTTTGTGACATAGTAATGTGAAGGAGCTGAAATAGTGAAGTAAAACCTGCCTGCATTACATTTTTACAGCATCTGGAGTCTTTTCTGTCATCTCTCACCAAATTTGTAACATTAAACAGGAGTATAAAGGCTACAAAGTCTTTTTGCTGGCACCAAGCCCATGATAGGCGATGAGGCCACCCATTGACCCCCTCCCTGCCTCCCTTCAAAACCCCAACACTCGTAAGGAGTTAAATCCACCACCTTACTCCACTTCACTCAAGAAAATAGATGTCATTTTCTTTACAAAAGAGCATTTCATTTAGGGAGAAAAAGAAAAAGGAAAGGCAGAGTTAACATAGCCATTATTCTCCATCTCAGGGAAAGCAAATCCTATTTTGCCTGTCATTACAGTAGGTAGAAAAATCCTTTCATCCAGTCATTAGTTGTAAACATTCCCATGCCGCCTGGGACCAGGCCTCTGTTTCCCATCCCGTGCCGAAGCCATTTTCTAATACTAATGTTTTATACACACATCTTGGATACAATGTGAGCTCCCCCAACCCCAAAGGCAACGGGGCATTCGTTTATAGTAAATCAGAAGTGTCACCCTTGGCAACCTGCAGCACTGAAACATTTATTCGGCTTCACATTGCTGGCACTTAGAATTATTTCTTTCATGCCTGATAGCCGAGTTACAATATGGCAGGTTTCCCCCGAGCCACTGGATCATTAGTGCCAGCTCACAACATACTTTCAACTGATATGGCATTTCATGTACAGCTGCCAATCAAGAGAGGGGGGATGCAAATGAGGGTGGGCCCATTGGTGTTCAATTACTGTACAGCGTGCGCCGTACAGCTCCGCTTAATGACTGCCAGTCGTTTTGCTGAGTGGAGGAAGAGCAGAGAACAGAGGCAGGAATTCCCTCCGGGAAGCCGGTTGCAAGTGCAAGAAGTTTTTACATTTGATTTCCATATTTATTCTTTTTTTTTTTTTTTTTCTCCCCCCTCTGTGTGTTTCTAAACACGAGGCTGAAAATATACTTAGCACAGCTTGTTTTACAAATACACAGCCTTGTCAGTTCGGTCAATTGCCAAGGCCACATCAGCAGAAGATTAGGCTTTCTTTCTTTTATTTCCTCCCCCCTTTCTCTTCAGAATATATGTCTCTTTTCAGAAAGGCCCAAGATGTTTCAGCCTTGAGGGAGTTTTAAGCTCCATAGGATCAGTTATTATAGTCCATTTTGGTGATTTTTGCTGTCCTTTTCACACACAAGAAATATGATGCCAACATCTCCATAACACACATCTTACACCATTTGTGAGCTCCTTCTGTTATGAAATACCTCTTTGAGGCCCAGATCTGCAGGGGTCAGTCATGGAGAAGGATGAAAAACAGCAGCAATCCCACAAAATCAGGACTTCTGCTTAATGTATTTGTACATTACTGTGGGCATTACGGGCTGTCTGCAGAGTTGCAGTGGTGGGTTCTGCAGGCATGCATCATGCCACACAAACCAAATCAAACAACTGACAAAGTATGACAGAAGGGAAGGGTTCTCTCCCCCCCTTCCCTCCCCGATATCCAAGTTCAAGGAACAGAAGATGATACTCAGCAATTTCAAATGGGTTTTACTTTGCATTTTAGCATCAGTCACGCTAAAAATCTTGAAGTGAAACTTATGGTACATGGGAACAAAGAAACCCACACAAGCCACGCGTTTATGACACTTGCAAAATAAACCTGTTTTGTTCTCACCAGCTGCTGATGCACATTCCTCTGTGGCTCAGCCTCTGAGGACAGGCTCACGTGTAGCACCCCCATTGCACATTGTATAGGGGGGTTTCTTAACAGAGGTTATGTCTAAATGGCTGATGACTCACTCTGTGTGAAACGGTCACTGCTAAGGTCACGCAAGAGTGACACAGAGGGAGAGAAGGCAGCAAGAAACATGTCTGGAGACCATTGACAGGTAGCTCAGATCCATATACATCAAGGGTTTATCACTTACGCTGCTCTGAAACCTTCTGGTCTCCATCCACAAGGTCCCTCTCTGTTCCCAGCAGCAGTTCCTGCCAGTGGGCTGCTGTGGCCCTGCTGTCTCCTGTCCACCTGCCCTACAGCCTCCAAGCACCCTGGGTCTGTGCACACCTTTCCTTCCTTTAACAGTTGTGTGTTCTCAAGATACATTTAGTACTGAACCATAAGGAGGTTAGGGATGGGCTGAACTGTACAGCATTGGCCAGTGCTTGAAAGAGGCAAATGAAACCCAGTAATTTCAGCCTTCTGACCAGCTAGCAATGTGGAGGTTTCTATAAACTTCAGGCCTAGACACCCAGACCATCACAAGACAGTTTTGTTAGCATGTCTTTTAGGTTCAGAAAATATCAGTTAATCAACTCAAAACCTTATTTGCAAAAACTTGTGGTTCAAAAAGGAAGCTTTTACTGAGGAAGGAGCATTACAGTCCAGAGTCATTTCCAGTCAAAACAAAACATCAAAGACAGAACAGAAAGTAAAATCAATTAATTTTCTTTTCATATGTGGGGAAGTAGAAGCATTTTTCTTTGATTCCATTTCAGTGACTACCACTCCAGAGATTGGGCTAGTGTAATGTTATGGGCCACATGAATCTATGCCTGGTCTGCCACAACAGCTCTAGGAATGCACATGAAGGTGATCAAGCTGTGGGACCGGACATTTCATTATGCTATTTTGCTGGAAATGAAGAACCTCTTATAAATGTCAAGACCATTGAATCTATAAAATGTAATTAAAAAATGAAGTAGTTCTTATGCCTGCATAGTAGATACTTTTTAATGTTAATCATTGAGTCACATTTAAAATCCTTTAAAAACAGGAAGTGATGTGAATGACTAAACACCTCTGTTGTTCTTTAGTTTTTAAAGCACAGCAGAAGTCAATTAGATATTTTTCTCAAGGCTAAGTAATAAAGTGGAATGCTCCTTTTTTTCTGCAGCCAGATTGCAATCCTCCACAGCATGACATGATACAAAACTATCCCAGATATCACTGTGACGGGGAGCCTGATTCTGCGTTAATAAAAAGTGTGTGTGACTGCTACCAACCTACAAAGGCCAAATGACAAGAACAAGTCTGAAGTGAAAGCAGGTGGGAAGGCACATTGCACACGTGTATGCAATGTCTGAAATGCTTCTGGTCTGCTAGAGTTCCTCCCTTTATTTAATTCTTTGTTATTGAGAATAGAATACTGGGTTGGACCTACCCAACCCACTATTTCTACTGTGAATACCTGGTTGTGCGCACACTGAGCTGCTGCTCTCTCTAGAATTGCAGTGGAAGCACTTCCACTTCCTTCCCCTTGCAGAGCATCTCAGGAGGTCCCGAGAATTGAATCACAAGAAAAAGCCATTTATATTTGGACTTGAAATGATATTCTTAGTTTCTGTCTTCAAAGGACTCTTTAGGGAACTGTAGTGCAATGCAGGTTTGGAACCATGTGGTCGCTGTAATCTCGCGTGTGCATTTCACAGCCCAACACTTCAAGTTGGGTTATCAGGTTTACACTGTCACAGAACAGACCAAAGGTTTCTGCAGCACATTCCCTCCCACTTTCCTGCTATTTCATGGACTGGTAACATACATCTCAATATACTGCCTTAGCACTATGATTTGCATAATGAAACCAGAAATGTATTTGGGAGGAGGAAAAAAAGGAGAAGTAACCAATGTGGTAAATTAAATCAGATGTTTCTTCAACAATCCTTGGATAAATTCTTGAAAAGGAAATGCCCAGGTTATCCCCAAATAAAATCACAGTTGGCACACTAATGTATTATTCTGTGCTTCTCTATTTCCTGCTATGTAGAAGAGGAGTTTTAAAGCTAAATTGTCAGTTTTAGTACTTGTTTAATACCAGAGGCCTAATTAATTTTTCTGCTTTGGGGGTTATCTTGGAAATAATATTCCATGATGTTGTCCACTCCTAATTGACATATCTTACATGAACTGATTTCTCTGTCTATGGAGAAATAAATGCTCTTCCCTTAAGAAAGGAGGTGAAAGAATTCTTTCTGTTGTTTCTGGTTCATGTAAGATGACAATCAATGCCTCAATTTTTACAGAATAATTCCAAAAGACAAACTTGGTCATACCTGAGTGATAAGAAGGAAAGATGCTTTACCAAATAAACTTGTGCATCATATNAAAAAAAAAAAAAAAAAAAAAAAAAAAAAAAAGTGATGTTTTAATTATGGGTGGAAATACAGCTGTCTGGACACAGCTGAATGCCTGGCAGGTCTTGTCAGTAGCTGCAGCCACCACACATTCACCACATCCAAATACACTCGACTGAGTAGAAGATAGAGGTAGTGGCATGGTTCAATAAATATGCTGAGGTCAGAATCTAAACTTAATGATGTGATGAAACCATGATGCAATTCTTAAACAAGTCACACATGCATACAGGCTCACACAGAGACCTAGAGTCTAAAATCAGAAATTCTGTGCACGTAAGAGGAATGTGTTAGCTGTAGAAATAGAAGTTTACCTGTTCTGTGGAGCACTCATTAGAGACTAAGATCTCAAATTTACTTATATAATCCTAAATTTTACAATAGGTCCCTGAACTAATCTTATATATCCAATACATAATTTTATGAAGCATATCAAGTAATATTTTAAAACTTATGTAGCAGTTCTTCCTCAGTGGGCCCAAGATATCTCACAGACTATGTTATTGACAACACTTCCCTTCAGTATTTGTTACCAACATAACAAACCTTTCTCCAAATTGCAACATCAGGAACTTAATTTTTGACTTAAAATACTGTCCACTACTGTTGTGCTTCCAGAAGAAAAGCCAGTCCTTGGAAATGTGCCTATTGCATCCTGATAACATTTTAATTGTAATGAGCAATTTTCAGGTCAAAGAAAACCACAGCCTAGAAACCACAAGTGAGCTGACTGGTTAGAGTGCATATTAAACACATACAAACTGAGGTTCAGATCACTCTGCCTAAATTAGAGGGTAAGATAACATTGAGAATGAGCCTCCCAAATTTAACTACTGGGCCATTGTAGTGAATGTGTAAAACCTTGAAGTTCTTCACAAAGTGGAACTCATTTTCTGGCCAGTCCTGCTGTTAATCACTCTATACAGTCTAGTTTTTCTTTTAGCACAGGTACAGTGAAAACAGATTCAATGCTGAACAGCATCTGAGACACTCATTTGACTAGCTAAGGTTCAGCATCCAGAAATTAAATTTAAAATGTATTAAGAAGAACCTTGCACTCAAGCTTAAAAGCTTTAACTTCTATCATGACACTCCCATTTGAACTAATTGAATAGGAAGCTAAAGGGTCTAATGTTAGACCTTTGGCACTGGCACTCACTTATGTCACCCACCTCATAGCTACCCTTCTTCTGGCAATCCATCTGGTTTTCATTAGTGTGAGATCAATAAGACCAGTCAGGACTATCCATGGGTCAACTTTGTCCACTGATGTTGGAAATTAGAGCCCACATCTCCACCAGCTTTATTGCAGTCACACAGCCTGCTCGTGGCTGGCATCGTGTGGGCAGGCACCACACTTCCTAGTCACCGTCTTGGTTATTTTTTGTCAAGGAACAGGGAAATGGCAATGGCAGGCATGAAGATGAAAAACAGCAAGCTTCATTCCTTTGGTATAAACACCACTTAGTTGCAAATGATTTCCAACAGAACAGAGTGTACAGACTAGGGTGGCAGAATGTCTATAATTTGGGTGATACAATATCTATTCAGTACAGAGATAGCTGGTAAGTCAGATGAGGTAGAAACCTGGGGAACACACCTTTAAATAATTTGCTGTTGAGAAGTAGAGGAGTGAGGAATGGTAAGTTTTCTGAGCAATAAGAACAGTGAAGAATTTAACCAGAAGTTTTAGTCCTAAAAATATTTAGGACTATTAAAGATTTTTGCTTGTCCATGCTAATATATGTATGAACTTGGATTGGGTTGCCCTCAGGAGTATGAAGTTCTTAAAACATGGGAGTTATAGGAGAGGAATATGGGAAAGAGAGGACTCTCTGTGCTAAATTTACTGTTGCATAGGAATAACAGAACTGTTTGATTTAAGGAATGGCAAAAAGATGACCAAAAATGAAAACAACAACAAAAAATTAAAGACCCAAAGAGAAGATCAAGAAAATGATAAAAAAATCTGAAAGGAGACCACATATGCTGAAATATCATTCTACATTTGTGGGTCAAAAGTTTGAGAACTTTATTGTGAAATGGATGTGTCAAGAGAAGGATATCACTCATATCTTAGGGCTCTTGGTAATGTATTCAATACATTGATTGGTTTTATTCAGATGTTAGCAATAGTTAGACAATACAATCCTTCAAACTTAAAAAATGCTTTCCTCAATAATTCTCCCTCTCCCCAGCATCTCTCTTTTTGTTACAAGGACTGTTAAGAGCAAATTTTCAGCAACACACACAAGCAGAAAAATTACAAATGCTGCAAAAGAGAGCTGCATATACCCACCATGTTAGTGGGTATGGAAACTGCTAAATTAATGCCTGAATCAATGGCCATTGTGTTGGTCATTTGACTGCTTTTTTTTTACTGCCTTTGTGCTGGTGGTATCCTGGAAGCTGGGCAAACAAATCAAGTGTGCAAATGAGATTGTAGCCAGGAAGATTTGGGTTTTTCTCTGTTACTTTATGCTTTAATTTTTTTGTGAGTCTCTTGTGTCTAGTTTTGTTTATAATGCCTTGTGGCAGATCCTATTTGTGACTTATCATTTTAAAGCAGTTTTTGTATTTCATCTCTGTAGAATTCCCTCTGGAGGATGCTACCAAGGAGGCTAATCATGCCAACAAAGCCTATCGTAGTAGAGGAACTTGGGGAAGAGAAGCACATTGTGTTACTGCACATCTGCAGGAATGTCAAATTCACCTGGGCTGCCACAATACAAATCCCTCTTTTTTTTTTTCTTTTTTTTTTTCAGAATGGGTGGAAGTGATTCACAGTCACTCATACTGTACATCACTGACATGTAGGATGAAAGAGGCAGTGAGCAGACTCAAAGCAGGAAACTGAAGCAGTGTTTTATACACTTTCTGCCAGACCATCCATTTCAAAATCTGTTGAACTGTCCAGCAGGTTGGCTGGACATCCTGATGCATCACACCCCAAAACTGTCAACTGATCAAACATGCCTGAACACAGCAAAACATCTGCCAGGATTCTAATATTCTTGTATTAAAGGATATGAAAATTTCCTTGTCATATGACAAAAACTCTGCATTTAATGTATACAAGCAGTGACTCAGAGACTGAGAGGACAAAACCTGACTTGTCATTTGGATCTAATTTGCCAACAGTTACAGCACAAAATTTAAACGTCTCTCACGTACTTGATCTCCGAAATGAAGTTGTAGTTGTAGTTCCACAACAATCTTCAAAACAAGGAGCACCAGATGCCAGGGAAACCCTGTCATCTGGGGAGAAAGTGTCCACCTACAACAACAGAGATTCAGGGTCTATTCTTTGTTCCATGACTGATTTCTATCAAGCCCTGGCAAACCACTCAGTCTCCTGTGCTGCTGCCCACTCTCTGCCTGCATTGCTGTTTGGACTCAAAGCTCATTAGGGCAAGGACTGTCTCCTTTGCAAGCTTTCTAGAAGGCTACTGTAACACAAATAGTGTTGGCTTAGTTCAAGAATGTTTGCAAACTGCTTAGGATATATGAATCAGAAATGTTAAAGTGTGATTGAGAATTAGGAATGGGTTGGAGGTGATGATATGAAAAAAACTAGGGGTCCTTCATAAGTACCTAGCTGTTCTCTATTCAAAGCATCAAATAGCTCCCTTTTCATGTCAGTACTGAGAAAAAAGAAGATAAAATCATTTCCCCTGAAGGACAGCCTACTGGAAAAGTGTCATTCGTTCTTGACCCAGCCTCTAAACTCAGGCTTACTGGCAAAATGGTAGAGGAGTTAGCATATCATCTTGGGGTGTGCAGCAGTGCAGAAGAATTTGACAGCCTCCTGGATGAGTTCTCTATTTACCAACTCTTCGATACTGACAGTGTTATGAAAGGGCCAGTAAACACAGCAGTGCTCTAGTTCTGGGGCACTGTTCTTGGCAAGAAGCAGGCACTGGGGCTGATTTTTTTTTTTTGTTTAGTTAGACTCATGTCGATTTCTTCGTGCTTGCCTAACTCGAAGAGGCAGAGCCTGAAAGATTTTTTGCAAAAAAGTGAAGGACTAACTTACAATAGTGTCTAAAGATCCAGTCCTGCCAAAAATACATGTATTCAATGAAAGTCCTAGCTGGTTAAAATGGAAAATCTTTATACTGGCTTATAGTGGTAAAGTGTCTGATCGATCAACTTTTCTTTACTACAGAAGTATGCCATTGTGACATCAATTAGTTTATGTCTTAAAACAGGCATATATAGCTAAAAAAACACCCCCAAATAACAAAATATTAATATTTTGGCTTGGTTTGATGAACTCAGGAATTTGATTTAAAAGACCAACAAACAGCTCAATCTGAGTATGTGCATGCATCCTTTTAACAGGACAAGAACCTAAACTTGAACAGTTACAGAACTCCTCCTGCAACATTTATCATCATAGGTGCAAAATAAGAAATTTACCAGTAAAATAATTATTAATAATTATTAATAAATAAGTATTAATAACATGAACATCAATATTTAATAACTATCCAAAATCTCAAATCTTAATTGTAATTTTTCTACAGGCTTAATCTAAATACTAGTATTTAGATATGAAGTATATCTAAAGTATATCCTCAAAGTATACTTATTTTAGCAGTTCAGGTATCTTCTAGAGCTAAAGGAGGAGAGTTGGTACTTAACTGAAGTTCTGTGAATATCCCACTGAAAGTTTATATCTTGCTCTCCTGGTTGCAGAGAGGGCCTAGACTCTAATTCAAGGGCATAGGTCAAGTTCCTAGCAGTCAGAAGGCACAGATGACTCCCACCTGGCCCCAAAACAAGCCCATGGCATTTTCAACCCCAAAGTTGGTCACATTTCAGCAGCACATCCCAGGACATCACTAGGTGAAGACCCACTTGCCCAGCTGTTGGGTGAATGTTTGTATGCTTGAAATCAATCAGATATGCAAGTGTTTGCCAGACTGAGCCTAGTGTTTGAAAATGGCTGAAGACTATCGGTAGGAGGGATAGCATACAGGCATTATTATTATTTTACTTACTACTGCAAACTGATCTAATAACTCATGGCATAATAATTCAGGATCCAGTTAGTCTAAGATGAGCTAAAAAAACATCAAAAGCATATGGAGCATAGCTTTTAATTGCTCTAAGCCTCCCTTCCAGTCTTTTAACACTGTGAACTGTCTATTAATAAATGACCAGAAAGAAGACAGAGGGAATGCATTTAAAGACATTTCTAACAATGTGTAGACCTCAGCGTGACAGCTATCTCAGATTTGCCAAATGAAGCCTCTAAATGAAATATTTCTCGTCTTCACAAATATGCAGATGTTTGTGAAGACGAATACAAGTTTGTTACACTCCTGACACACTATCAATTTGTCAGCCTATCGTTTTGCACTTTGCAGCAGCAAATATGGCTTTGTGTAGCAACAGAAGGACCATCTTTCATTTCAGCTGAAGGCCACATTCTGCAGTTCAGTCAAATGTTTTAGACAAATGCTCTTCATAAAATAAGGCAAATGTGTGTCTTTTTTTTCCCTTGGTTTATAGGAGGTCAGTCATTATTCTCTGTCAATGGATTATTATCAAAGATAAAACCTTAACAAGCATTTTCTTTTTTCTACTCATTTTTAGGGTCATATTACAATCCATTGAAGTTTTGTGAATCTAAAGAAAAAAAAAATCAGCGACAGGACTCACCATCTGTTGCATAATGAAAGAGACATGTGAATAATAGAACGTCAGTTGAAAGGGTTGCAAGTGATCAAATGTTGTTCAGCACCTCAATAATATTTCCTCAGAAAAAAGGCTTGCTTCAGATATTTCAATGTTGTAAGTTTTTGTTTGTTTGTTTTGTTGCTGATTCCATAGCTGGGAGTGGAACTTAAAGTAAATTCCATTATATGTACATATATATGGTTGTGGGTTTCTCAAAAGTGACAATTGTTGGGGATAGTGACAACAATCACAGATTGGAACAGCTGCTCCCTTTGCTTTTGAAGTTCAGGGGCTATGGAGAATGTACACATACAGCTCATTTTTATAGATGTGGGGTTGAATTTTTAATTTAAGTCCAAATGTGTGGCTCACATAGTCCTATCTTACTAGCATCCTTTTTTTGACATGAGTAAAGAGCTGTGAGACAATCCTTCAAAATATCCAAAATAAAGGACAGCTCTGAGCAGTTTCAAGGCCAAAATGATTTTCCCAAATGCTTTTTCAATTTTGGAAGAAAGAAGAATTCAAAGTGCTTTAATATTTGATAAACCCATCACCTGATGGGAATCCACTCCTTCATTGTAATGAATCCACAAACTATGCTTTACTGTATACCCCTTACGGCTACTGTAGAAATATTTTCTATGATGTTCTTTTAGAACAGGAACTGAGGTTATGAGAGTCATAACTGTCATTCCTGAGATATCCTAGAGGAGGTCAAAAAATAGATGATACTAAATACTAATGCAAATACCACTATGGTCCATTGAAAGAGATGCCACCTTTCTGTTTCTATTTTAATTGGTTGTTTATCTAGCTACCAGTGTGTCTTTCCAAACTTGTTCTCTCACAAGCCATATCATGCCTACAGAAAAAATAACTTTCCACAGATATAAATCATAGCTTTTATGGTTCCATCAGAGGCAAATCTGAACAACGGGGATAACAAAATATAGATATGCAGTTAGAACCAAGTGACTCGCTACATCTATCTATGCCTATACCTTAAATTTTGCCTTTCTGTGTTCCAGATATTTCTGTCCTCAGCCATTTTGCAAGAGGATGCACCCATCTGCATTCAGTGCTAAAAACTTTCCTCCATACAGAAGTCAGGTCCTATTTGTATTGAACACATTTTGCTAATTGTCACTTTCCTTCTGTAGAAACCTTGATAAGGAAAAACCTTCTCCTTGAATATTCAATCATTCAAATTAATGGGCATTTTCTTGGAATGTTGTTTTTTTCCCCCTCATGAGTACTGGCAGATCACAAGTTCACAGAAGGATTCTGGTGCAATTTGTAGATCAGCTCAGAACACTGTGCCTTGATACATACCTAATGGCTTACAATTGAAATGTTACATTTTCATTTTCGACTGACAATGAAAAACACCAAGTAATATTCTAAGGCCAAAAATTATTGCTGGAACTTATGAGCAAGTCATTTCCTAACAGCTTTGTTCCTTGAATACTGTCTTATCAAAAGTGCCCAGGATTTTATTGAAGTGAACCGTTCTAATGTAAAAAAGCATTTGATGAACAGGCATGGCTGCAAACTCCACCCCACTCCCTTCTTTCCAGTTGGCTTCATCAGTAAAATAACCAGAAGCACCCAGGTGACCACAGATCAAAATATCTGAGTAAGATTTCTTTAGAATGACTTGGGCTTTATTCTTTATTTCTTTTTTCAAACTGTTCTTAAGTTAGTCTCCTAAATATGGATGAAGGCACCTCATTTCTTTTCAGCAATACTAAGCCTAAAGCAGAATATACTCAAGTCTTGTGTGTCCTCAAACTATCTGCTCCAATTTTTAAAAGTTCTTAAGAAATAACATTTTAATACCAAATTCTGATGTTCCATATGTTGGAAGCAAGCTTACCAATTATTACTGTTTTATTAGATTTAGTTGCCTCTTTGATCTCTTGTAACACTGTGCATTCAATATCTTTTTCTCCAATCCAGATGCTCAGAGTTTCACCCTACTAATATAGTTGTACTCCTATTACTTGGAATTTCTGTACTTTTGATCTCGCTGGTAGAGACAGAGACATAATTACAGTACGGATCAGGCTGGCTGCCAGTATCAATGGTAAATAACACTGAATGGCTCAGAGTTTCACAGTTATAGCATGGTTTACACATTTTGGTATGCAGCTGCCCAGACTTAGCCAGAATGCACATAAAAGTGCCAAATCTTTTTTTTTTTCAAAGCAAGGGGTCTGTGAGTTAATCAGGATTGGCCCTTCCTCTGGCAAAGAGCTGAAATCAAGACAGCACAGACTATTACAAATAAATAATAACAGAAAAACAAACAAACAAACCAACCTACCCATCCACCTGAGAATCAAATTCAGGCTCAGTGTAGATGGGTGTGATTCCCTAGCATCAATAAATCCAATTCCAGTTTGAGCAGGTTAGGGTTCAGCCTTCAATTTTTCCACCAGAGGAGGAAAGCCCCTTGTCCTTCCATGCTCGCCTTCCAAATGTGTGGGGAAGGATTCTGTGGGGCTGCAGGCTGGAAAGCAGAATGCCAGGGTGTCTTGGGTGGGCACAGCTCACTCCCAGAGTGAGACTCCTGGTGTTGGCAGCGTATTTTAACCACCATCCCATGCTTGCTGCTATGGTACTTCTCATGACCTGCTTTGTGCCTTTCTGCAGGGCTCATTCAATGAGAGCCCTTCTTGAACCAGTTTGCAGCTCATGGACTGAACAAAAATGCACAAGGCTACGTGTTGACATCCACATGCAGTATATACACAGACCACAGCCCCTGCTGTCAGAATCACCAGTTCTCTCTGCTCTCTGGACTTGCTTTCCCCTTCTCCTTAAGCATCTATTGTTTGCTCAGTGCAGCTTAAGCACTGATGAGAAGCAACCTGGGACTTTCATCAACAAGTCCTTTTAACAACTGAACCACTTCATCAACTCCTAAAGAAAGTGAGCGTACATGTCCTAACTCCTTAAGAGAAATCTACAGCAAGATGAAACATGAAAACAAACCAAAATGAAACAAAAACAGTTATGTGACTGGTGTTTATAGCATTCATTTCAACAATGTTGCCAATTAAATATTATGATGATCTCTAAAGGGAGATGCTATCTTTGCTTTTTCAAAACCAGGAAAAACACACATGCTAATGCCATACAAGGAACTCTAAGTTTATGATCAGTAACAGCTGTAGTATAACATGCAGAGATAAATCTCGCTTCATGGTATAAAAGAGATCAATGTGAGGGTCAGGAAGGACTCTTCTGACACAGAATCCTGTGTAATAAGCTAGGTTTGCTATGAGGGTAGGAAGAAGCTGTCACATTATGAAGCAATAGACAGGTCACCATCAACTGATACAGAAGAGAAGTTTTGTTGAGCAATTGAACAAATCCCCCTGAGATTTACTACACACCTGTGTGCTCCCACAGGCACACTCACGCAGCCTGTTTTGTGAGACATAGCTCATGCATTTCACAACAGTAGTAGTATTATTAAACCTCCTCTACAATGCTTGAATGAGGGTGTAATCAGAGATATACAATCTATAAATTGATATATATCTGTATAGAAAATGTGGCTGCATATATGTGTGTGTATGGTACAAACTTGCACATACTGGCTATTAAACACATCTCTAAGTAAGCATTAGAGAAAGTCTGATGAAGCAGCCTAAAAAGTAGCTTACATTTTGTGATATATTTTACAACCCCATTTCACTGCACTTTTCATTTTGCTGATAGCCAGGGATGGCCAGGTTAATTAAAACAGGTCCAAAACCCCCAGGTGCTTGCCAGAGGGCAGAGATGTAGAGAGAGCCTGCCCTTGCTAGCACTGCTCTGCTACTTGGTGGCCCACACCTCTTACAACGGAATAGCAGCAAGAAAGGAGAAGTCTTCCTTCCAAGAGATTCACGAGCACAATAGGATATTTACTGTATTTATCACAGAGATCAAACCCACACACAGATGTCACATATCTTGAATTCCATCAGTAGATCAGACAAGCAGTCTCTGGAAAGAGGACATTGGAGCCTGCAAGTTCAGAGCATGCAGGCGTTGGAGGGCCATTCCCGCTCCCATTTCTGTCGTGCACCCTGAGCCTTTGTTGTCTCTGCAATGCTGATAAATCAATCCATCAAAAAATTTCCTCAGTGAAACTCAATCAAGAAAGGTCATGTCAGCGGGAGAGGAACAGATTAAATTAGCATCAAATTAGACATGGAAAGTGAGTTCTGTCAAAATCATCACAGCGCTCAGCACAATTAGAATATGTTAATTATGCATTTCATTAAGGTAGTGCTCTTTGAATGCGAGATGAAATGTCAGTGGTGTAGGCATCCGAAAAAAGGAAGATTGCCAGGCACAACTTTCTCTAGACAATGTGTGACACCTTCATTAACATCAAGAATCACAAGTCTGTCTTGACTTTTTTGTAAAGTATTAAACCGTTAACTGTTTGCTGGCACTCGGAGGAGGGAGAACTATCCACATCCCCTCTCACTCGGCTCCACCATCGGCTTTCGTGCTCTGCCAGGAGCCCTGGGGATTGCCACAAGTGTCCGGTGGGTGCCTGCAAAGGGAGCTGCAATTTAATGAAGCCTTTCCTGGAGGTGCTGTGGATAATCAGCTGCCCTACGGGTACAGCTCTGGTGGGGGTACTGTGTGAGCTACTGTCGAAGAGGGGGTAAGATAAGGAAAGGCAGAGGGAGGGATGGAAGGAGGGGAGAGGGTGGAACAATTTCATTTTGCCTCTGGTTGCAAGATATAATCAACCTTAAGGGGAGAGTGAGGAGGGGGGGGGAAGCTGAGAGATTTGCAAACCTACATTTGACAAACCCTAATTTGGGAAATTATTTTGTATATCAAACATCTTTGATTCCTAATGATGAGCTGTTTTTCAAAGAGAACAAATGATCCCTGGTGAGCTTGGAAGGAAAGTGTAGCTTCATAAAATACTACTTATAGGCTTCATTAGATGCACTATCAGTTATTAGGTTCAGGGAGGATTAAGAAAAATTACATACTTTCTAGAAACCTGAGAAAACCTGCCAGCTTTTGACTTGGTTTGAGCCTTCTGTGCTCTCTTGGGGCCTACGAGTGGGGACAGTTATGGGCAGTCAAGCTTTCTAATAATCACCTCACTAGTATTTCCTTGCCTGAAATGAGGATATTGAAGCCAGTAGCTTTGAAATTGTGCCTGTTTGCTCTGAGAGGAAGAGGCAGTAGCTTGCAAAGCAACTCAGCACTCAGTTGTTTAAGATCAGCTACACTGCACTGAGAAGTTACTGTCCTCTGGTGCACCTCATCTCTACAACCCAGCAAGCTTGTGTTGTCCGACTGCCACAGATAGCAACAGGGACAAAAAAGGGACTACCTAGTACAGAAGCAGCCTGCAGGCTGGGTATCAATACCCAAGATTTTAGTTTTAACCCACATGGGAAATTACAAAGAGATAACTCACTTCAAAAGTGCAAATTTACTTTCTGGCACCTCTCACCTTTCTTTATGTTGCTTACAAGGATCTGGTAGAAATCACCACACTGATATTTCTAGTTACAGAACAATACCTCGACTCTAATGTGATGTGCAGCCCAAAATGCTGTTCAACAGAAAAGTGTGCTATGGGAAACAAATTATCTATATAAAGATGCAGTACACAAGGTATGAGGTACACATGGTAAATAGATGTGTAAATACACATCTACTGATACGGATCCATCCAGGCAGCTGTGTGCACACTTGTGTACTTGTAGCAACAATCACACATTGTAGGTGAACATTTCCATGTCTATCCTGTCCCTTGGCTATTTGCTTCTCTCACTGGCTACAAACTTCGGTTTACTGATGGTGTTGAAAACACCAGAGGACTGAGAAAGAGGTTATGGTGAACAAGAAAAAATCCAGTCTGTTTTAATGAGCTTTTCTTTGGTTTACTGTAGCTCTTGTAAATTCTGCCTGAGAATTTGAAGTTGCCAAACCTCCTCCCCAAAAATACTGCACCTTCCAGTGCCCTCAGGGCTCCATTTTAATATAACAGGTTCCAATATAGTCAAAAAATGCCAGCAAGTGAGTAGGAGCCAGAGTCTACTTCAGCACACTTGGCTGGCCTTTCAACTTTCTGAAATCTCTGTTTTCACTGGAGCTAGAAAAAAGAGATTTTTATCATTTGAAAGAAAAAGTCGAGTCCCAGAGCAAACAAGCTTTAAGATTATGTTAGTTCTGCTCACTAGCTCAGAGACAAGAGGACTAAAGATGAGCTGACAGTGGGTTTAGTCCTCTCATACACTGCGGCATGTGTGTGCAGAGCCCAAGCTCAGCTCCTGAGCAGGAGCACTGGTGCCCACTTTGCAGTTACACTGGAAAATTACTTCAGTGTAATGAATTTGTTACATCATCAGTTACCTCAGATGCACATTGCTACTGTAGGCATTGGTGCTGCCTCTGCTTGCTGAGCTCACCAAACCACAAGGCACCTCAGCTGTTCTGCCCTGACCTCACCACATCCTGCCTTGCCCACAAGCACTGTTAGATGTACTGAAAATCTAGAGAAAATTCATGGCATGAGACAGAAAGTGGACTCTGCCCTAGGGACAGCTACCTAGTAATAAGTATCCATCCATTTCCTTTATGCAACTGGACTTAACAGTTTAATAATTACAGGCCATATCCAGTCACAGTACAGTTTCACTGAAGACAGTGATACAAGTCCTGAAATAAATATGATCTGAGTAGAGCTATGCACATGTTTCATTCAGTGTCCAAATTATTATCATTACCATCCATTCTGGGCTGACTCAAAGAAAAAAGTTTAAGCTCATGAAACTGAAAAAGAAGCAGTATCAGCTTTGATTTCTATGAATTGTCCTGTTTGTCCTGAAATTAAGTGTATGGGTTTAGTTTATGGTGTGGGTTTTATTGTTTTTAAAATAGCTAGAAATTTTCTTCAAGGTGAGAATTCAGTGTTAATTCCAGAAAACATCAGAATTAAGTACCCTGACAAAATTCATTCTGGGGTCTGTGGGCAAACTGTATTTGCTATCTGTACACTACTGGTTTCCAAAATTTTCACTCACCCTTGGCTTAACACTTCTTTTGTAGTAACAGGGATCTGATCATATGCTCCGTTTCATCATTTATATGTCGGTATGACTGCTGGGGTCACAGGGCTATAAATTAACATAATTGAACAGTGAATCAAGCTCATTTGTTTCTACTTTCCTTCATACTAGAAGGAAAAACATAAAGCTAAAATAAGTTTCAGTCATGATCCCTCAAAAATTAGCTTTCTGCCTTTAATGCACACTGGAATCAGAGTTCCATTCTGGTGAAAATATAGAATCAAACCCAAAACTGTCACCTACGGTGATGAAGGATAGTATGTAAATGGGTAGTTTTTGCAGGCAAGAGATGAGCCATTTGTCCATCTAATGATTTCCATGAAAGACAAAAAGCTAAATATATATCCTCAGGTGCTTCACTTGGAGGCTTTAAATGGGTAGCAGTAAACTGCATCAGAGCATTTGCTTTGTACAGCTTACCATCAGGGAAAATAAGTTTGAAAGCCAGACAATGCAGAAGATACTTTTAGTATAAAATGAAAGGTACAAATATAAGCTTTTCTTTGTAGATGTTTTGTTTTGTTGCATGAACAAATCACTGCCTTACAGTTACAGATGTTCATACATCTTTTAATTAAGATTGAAATTAACTTGGAAGACTTAATTGTTACTACTGGACATAATTTTTAATATTTTTTTTAATCTTTGAAAAACATGAAAATTTGTGTTTGTCTTTTAAAGCTGTATAGGAAATGCCATATGAATTTAATGTTTTGTTTCATGTTGCAAGTTTTCCTTTCACTGTGATTTTAACAACTGCAGTTTTTTTCCTCCAAAACTACATTGAACCCACACTGCCAAACTGAAATTGAAAATCAAGACTTTCTAATAATGTTATTACATTACAATATTTGTTTGGGTTGAAACTGCATTTTCAAACAGGAAAAAAATTACCAATTTTCTAAAACCAATTTCAGAGAAATACTAACTTAGGTGGTTCAAAATAAGCATAGGGTCTCAGATTTAATTTCTCTTAGAGAGAGAAGCTTCTTTAATTTGTTTTGTCCCTAGCAGGAAAATATTCTCTCTTCCTCACACTTCCAATCACTGCATGGCATTGTACAAAAGGAGGAGAGACATGCCCTCTGCTCCTTGGATTTTACAATCTGGTCATATGTGATGTGCATGACAGAGAAAGGTGCCACTGCTTGAGTTAGGGATGCAAAGTGCTTAAAGATCCAGAGAGATTTACATGTATAAATTGTTATTTTAAGAAAACATCCCTTTCATTTTCACAACAGTGGCAGCCCTCTTTAAATTCAGTAAACTGCTGTGTTATGGTGAAATATATGAGAGAAAAACTTAAATCAGAACAAACATAATTGGTTAATCAGAGTTTAAGGAAAATCCCCTGGTTCTCCAGAAGAATTGGGCTCTGATGGCCAGACCTGAGGCACTGCTGTGGTGTCAGGTGAGCCATGCCCCTGCAGGAACAGCACACAAACCAAAACACAACTGCTGAGGCCCTCGGTCTCTAAAACACCCTGGAAACTGCAAACTGGTATTCAGTGTGTGACCTGAAGACAATTTTTACCCCAAAGAACTTCTAATTTAGTGTAATGGCAAACCACATGGTAGAAAAGCAGCAAGTGGGGCAGTGGGTAGCAGTTCGAGGGGGGATATTGGCATAAATATTTCTTGAGCAAGGATTGGCATAGCCAGAGATGACTGATAGATACTGTGGACCCACTGTCTCTCTCAAGTGCACAGGGGAAGCTAACAAAAAGCATCAAAAACAGATGAGAAGTTTCTAGTATGGCACAAGCACCTCAACCAAAGGTGTCCCAAAATGTAGTAGGATACTGAAAGCTGATGCTGTTGTTGAATCCAGCTGGCAAACAGAGCGGTGGATAGCATTTGTCAGTTGCACTGAACTGGACTCACCAAAAGCAGAGTCTGGAAATTTGTAAAACAAGCTCCTGTTCAAAGCCAGCCTCTGCCCTGCTGCAGTTTCCTTTACCAACGAAAAAATCCTAAGGCCTCAGTGCATCTGCAGTAATAGTGGATGCAGGCAAAGGACAGAGTTGCAGGGGAGGAAGTCTCTTAAGTCGCTTTGTTTAATGCAAGACTGGGAACTGATCTCCTCGTTTCAGACCTTGACCACTGCGAGTCAGAGAAGACCAGAGCTGAGTTCAGGAGAACAATTACTTCCGCGGCGCTTTCATGCTACACTTATCACGTCTCTCTACTCACAAAAGCATCTTCTTTTCACAACAACGCTGGAGCAAATTGCTATGCCTTTGTTGCCAGGCAAACTCTCCACACTATTTTCTCCCTTGCCAGTCTCCCCAGTCTCCAGGCTGCTGGTGTATTAGGATGTACTCTTAAATCAAGAGCAACTTCTCTCAAAGCCAATCCACAAATAGCCCAGGGTTAACAGCTCTCCGAACCGCTGTAGACGCTTGTTTCTTTGAGCCATGTTTCTGTTTGGATACACAAAGGAGGCTTTAAAGCTTCTCATGCAGCTATTCAATCCCCTCCATGAGGGGAACATTCCAGTTAATGAATTATTTTGCCCATCCCTTCTCTTACAGAAATGCTGGCAAGGTTCAGATACTGATGCAGGACACTGGAGCTGTCTGATTGGTTTTTTTTTTCTGGTTTGGGAACATTTTTTTCCCTTTTGCAGTGGAAATTAGATTTTTAACTAAAGCAGTCTTTCAGTGAAAAGGTGTCTGCTTGCTGTAGAAGTTTCTTTTACTTTTCATCAAAAGGCCCAAACATTCAATTCTCAGAAGTGTGGTGTTGAGAAAGAAAGTATGTTCTCTGCAAAGTGTTTTCACGGTAAATTCTAATGAAAGCATTTTTTTTGTGTGTGTAAAAAACTGATTTTAGAAATTAAAACCTTTCTCAAGTTAATGAAACAAATATTCAAAACAGAGTGGACAAAATACCTAACTACTTGACAATAGAGTAAATATAAATATATACACTTACTGAGATAATTTAAAGCTAAAAGGCTTTATGCAGGTTGAAAACTTACAGGATTATTTGGTTTAGTTGAGCAAGCTACCAATTCTCATCCATTAATATCTGTATATGACACAAACATACTAATTAATGTTCACAGAAATGAGCTGCATTGCTTTCTTAAGCCAAAATATGCAAATGTTCCTTCAACACACACACACAAGAACACACAACATACCAGTTCTAAACTCTGTATTTGCAATAAAGTTTCCCTATAATCTAACTTGATTTCATATATATGCTTCAAAAGGGCAGTTAATCTTGTTTTGAAGAAAAGAAAGCACTCAAGAGTGCACTTGAGAAACTGTTGTGAGTTTCCATCACCTTCACAACTAGGAACTGTGTCTCATTTTAATATAATGTTATTATTTTACTGCTAAATTTGGTCAACATAAATATCCAGCTAAATCTGCTTTCTCAGCGAGACTAATAGCTAGCTCTCACATAGGGATGCCTACACACGGCAATCAAAGCATCTCTCAGTATTTTTGATAAGCTGAATATGTCAAGTTCTTTAAGCTTCACAGCAGATAGTGGATTTCCAGCCTTCAGGTCATTTCTGCTGGCCTCCTCCAACTTTTCTTTAGAATATTTCCACATAAGCTTGAAACATGGACAACTCACATTGAGAGCCAATTAAAGCCACATATAAGAATAAAATCTATTCTTTATTTGCTATATTTAGTTTCACTTGCTGTCTTTTTGTTCTGTTTAGTTAATTCTTTATTATTTTAGTTATTTATAAAGAATGGGTTTTTCCCCATCAGACTGCAGTATGAACTGAGTTGAGGTGACTGCCTATCTATATATCTACTTGTGTCTTGGAGTAGAAATAACCCATAGCTATAATCTATATGCTTTGTTCCCACAGGGTTTTCTTTATATCTGATTGTATTTAAATGAATTCTGTTGGACTGAAACCCCTTAATCTGCAGATTCATTTTGCTCCTCTGTAGCAACTTTCTCATTATTCACTGCTCCATCAAGTCCTGTGTCACCTTGCAGCCTTCAACAAATGTGTTTTATATATTTGTTTGGATCATTGGTATATAGTCAATACAATTAAGGAGGAGGAAGCTTTTCAGTGGTATCTCCTGTTAACAACACACAGAGATCCACTGGTGAGCTAGCATTTAGAACATCTAACATGTTTAAATACCTCAGAAGGTAAAACATCAGGTGGACTAAGTCAAATGCCCTGAAGAAATTCAGGTATATTATATCCTCCCAGTTACCTTTCTTAAGTAGATATGTAATCCTGTCAAAAAGACAGGATGTTTATTTGTCAAGATTCATATTCCTTGAAACCCTGCTGGCTGTCACTAATTGTATTTTACCCTCTAATCCTTGTTAATAGAGTTCTGGTTCAATCATTATGTTTTACTTGGAATCAAGATAGACTAAGTGGTCTGTTGTTCCCCTGAGTCATCCCTGTAATCTTTTAAAATACAGGTTACAGGTTGATAATCTTTAAGGGATCTTTATGATCCTTACAAAAATGATTTAATGTAGTAAATCATCAAAAGTGAAATCTTGGTCCTACTGAAGGAGATGGTAAAACTCTGATTGGCTTCAGTAGTGATGGAAAAATTTCACTGAAAGGTGAAAACAGGAAAGCTAAGAAAATAAATGAAAATATGAACATTAAATTTAGCTTAACACTGAAAAAAGGAATACTAAAGGCAAGTGTTATTTGTTTCAAGATCTTTCCAGCTCTGAAATAAAAAGTCAAATATTAGTGGAAATTGGAAAAAAGTTGAAAATCCAATTTCTCATTGAAAAATGTTTTACATCAGCAAAATTTATACTACTCTCTAGCCACTGCTAGTCCAACTCCTGTTTGAGTAGTCTTGCAGTTATCCAAGTGTACCACATACGCAAGAGCAACCTGTAGAGGTAACATTTACACCAGATGAAGGTCATAATTACCAAATGAACTGATTGTCCCTTTGACATCTCAGCAGAATTTTGATTTATCTGTGGGCAATTTTGAGTAAAGAAAATGATGTGATTGATATGTGAATATTACCTGATCAGGCACTGAGGGAGAGGCAGTATATCTAAGAGCTGATTGGCTCTAAAAAGATCTTTAGTTTGTAGAAACCCATAGTACAGTCATGATGCATGGGCTTAGTGTTCACCACCTTAACACCAAAGAAGTATTTGATACCCTACAGCTCTGGGTCTTATAAATCTAGAACTGTAGGATAGATAAATCCATTTGGGCAGTGTTTGTCATTAGATAAAACTCAACCATAACAGCCCCTATGAATCACTGAATCAGAACAGAAGATAATTTGGAGAAAAAAACCCCAAACACAAACAACAAAACCCAACAAACAGCGCTTATTTTTAATACTTGTCTGTATACAAGAAATAGAAGAAAGGTATAAGGCTGAAGTGGTTGCTTCAGAGAGATCAAAATAGTTTGAATGATAGTTTTAAACATATTACACGCTTGGGTGTCCACTTAAATTTGTGCTTTATGTTCTCAGTGCTGGAGCAGCAAACTGGAAGAAGACACATGCTTCCTATAGAAATTTGCTTAAATCTGTACCTGTAAATTTTTATCTACACATATGCATATCCATACACATATGTATGTGCATATCTATATACACATGCACACATGGTTTTGGTTGGGGAATTTTGTTAGATATCACCAGGATCACCTTCAAAAAAATCTCTACAGAAAAACATCTGTGTTTGCTATTCCAGATACAGACAAGACACCTAAGAGAGCATAAATTCCCCTGAATAGATGTATTGTTTTAACATTTATTTCTTCACCTTCTCAAAATGCCTGCTCATTTGAATTTACAATTTATTAGCAGCCTTGCTGTATTTGGGGTGTGTGTGCATGGTTCTCCTTCACTACACTGTAGCAGATTAGTGCTCATTCGCCTCTCTTCCTTGCTTCTCTTCAGATCGTTACACATGACAAAACAACTGTCCTAATTACAGCAAGTGTTCCCAGCTCTGTCACCGTGACAATTACTGCAATGAGGGCTCAATATCTGCAGCAGACAGTAAAGTATTACTGCAGTTGTGTTTGATAGTGCTCAATTGTCCCCTTGAGAATTCTTCAGATCAGGTTGGGTTTTTTGTTTTGTTTTGGTTTTTTCCATGGGGGTGAGGACTCCTCCCTTACTCTGCCCACGGTGCATTTGCTAACAGGGTTCAAAAGTTTAAGGCAGGAAGGACGGCCGAGGATGTACTGCAGAAAACACAGAAGTTTGTGTTTTTAAAGGAGAGGACTATTTTCAGGTGTGAGGGGTTTTTTTTCCTCCTTTCCTACACAGGCTGGACAGAACAGCTTTGTTGGCAATGAAGAAGAAAATGGATATTGGCCAGAGGGGCTGTAAACTGACCCTCTTTCACAGTCTGCAATAGTCTCTACAATACCAGGAGACACGTTTTTCAGACAGTTTCCTCCTCCCTCTACTTTGTACTTGCAGGCTAGTAAACTCATGTTGCTCCAGATGGGGCAAAAGACCCATATCTCCCCCGCTGAAATGGCATCCCTGCTGACCACATGTATAAGCCACCTCACAGCTAGCTGTTGGGCTGCAGCAGACACTGTTGTCCCTTTAGGATTTCTTGCTCGTTTGTTTGTTCACGTGAACCAATACATTCAGACTTTCCAACCAATCTTAAGGATGGCCCCACTTGTGACAACTCCCTCTGATACCTTTAACCCCACTTGCCTCCCTTGTCAGCCTCTGCAACCTCAGCTGACCAGACATTGGATTTTAGCTGTTTCCAAAGGTAGTATCACAACCTACACTACATTTATTTTATCTCCAGTGATGAAGGTGATGTTCTCTGCATTTATAATTCATTATAATTCCTGAAGTTGATTCATTCAGATGTTCTCCTTGTAAAACCCATAAACAACACAGAACCAGGACCTGTGTAGCTATATTGACCAGAAATAGGAACACAAGGTCCTAATACTGAATATTGATCATGGAAAACTAATGCTGCCACAGTTAACTTGGCATGAACTGACTGATGTACTTAAAGTTTGGATTTCTAATTTTCCTTGTTCAGGAATAAAGTAATAACTTATTTATCAGACAACATCTTTATTATAAGCAACTCACACAGCCTTTCCACTTCAGCCCACATGGGTTTCTTCTGCTCTTGGCATGGATCAATGAAGTCAATATTTCTGACTGCAAAGCTTTCTATGACTTACACATATTTAAAAGGATAAATCCCAATCAACAACTCCTCTGCTTGAACATAACCATTATAATCCTTATCTTTGATCCTTTGGGCTGCAGCAAGCAGGGTAAGGAAGGACTACATCTTTCCAGCTCTCAGGAAATAGTTATGATGACAGCAGAAGATAAACAACATTGTCTGGGTTTGCTGGCTGGAATTTCTCCAGCAAAACCAGTAAGTGGTGCTACAGTTTCACAAGTACTAACTGGCCAGTGAGCCCTCCTAAACTGGTATTGCCACCACTGTTCATACCCCTTATGTACCAAAATGCCTTGCAGTCAAGCTCCTTAAACTCTACAGCACTGAAACAGACAGTAGGATATTTGTGTCACATAGGGGGAAACTGAGGCATATTAGAGGCATACCTTCATAATACTACCATCAGAGAAAGGAGAAGAGAATCAGAGCCACAGCCATGGCTTTTCCATTTAGCACAGCTATATTTTTTACCAGATGATATTAAGTTATATAAATCAAGCTGGGGAGTTACCTAAGTTATGTGTAGGGAGTTGAGTTTAATCACTATAAGGGTTGTTTTAGTCTTGTGAATTTGCTATGCTACAATCATCCTTTCTTCAGCATATGGAGGCCAAATAAGTTCAAAGAAAGCACATTTCAATAGGACTACTTTTGAGGGTTAAGTTGTTAGGCAGTCCTACATTTTACAGCAACTACACCACCAAGCCCAACTAATACAGATGCAGTTTGTCCTGCCAAAAGAGTGTTTTTAGTAGTTAAGTTTTTACTAGCTCCCTCAATGAAATACGCTGCATCAGCAAAAATCACCTTTTTTTTTTAAAGTACAGCTGAACCTATGCTGAAAGTTGTGCCAATATAGAAGTGCTATAAAAAAATATGACACCCCTAACCAAAATTACTGTGCTGGCAAAAGGTTTTACTGTAGTTCTGACTTTAAAGGTTCCTTTGGAAACAATTTAACAGAAGAAAAGTCAAATAGGGGAAAGAGGAAGGAGAAGAGGGTGAAAGGGCAGGGAGAAGAGTGAAAAAGGATTCCTTTTCACCCAATAGTCAAGGAGTATCTCTGAATCTTCTTGCTTTGCTGTAGAAACAACTAAACAACTTCAAAAGATGTGTTTGTTTTATTGAGAGATCTAATAGATCTTTTGATACAGTGCCATATGTCCCAATTCTGCTCTCACTTATAGTCAGGAGTGAATTGTCTGAGTTCAGAGAAGTCCCTTCATAGGAAAAAGACACGAGGATCAGGCCCTAGTTCTCCGCAAACCTTTAATTGGAGGTTAAAACTAAGTTCAGTAATTGTTAAAAAGGCTAGCAGACAAAGCCCAGGACAATCTCAACACACCTTCACCTGGTTTTGGTTTGCAGAATGCAGAATCAGACAAATATAGTTCCTTTGTTCAACTATGGGAAGCCTAGCAAAAAACTTGGAAAACCAGAAGTACAGTAGCTGCAATTGTAATCAGTTCTGATCTTTTCCCTTTTTAAGTGCCTCAATTTTGCATACAGTTTACACATTTTCACTTGGGAAACTTTCTCTTCTGAAGAGAGCTTACAAAATGGCCTGTGATAAAGTTATTTCACACATATTACACTGGCACTTTCTATACTATGTGAGTATCAGCATCTTAACATTGGGGCATCTCTTCACCATTTGCATTTATAGCAGACTTTGGAAGATTGAGTTATAAAAAAAGAGGCTGTCTTTGACTCATGCTTAGTCTAAACTACTCAACAAGGTAACAGTTTTCAAAACTGCAACCATAAACCAGATACTCCTTTAAAAAAGAAGCAGTAGAGAGAAATAAAATCTGATGGACATCTTGTGCAGAGATTATTTTCTAATGTGCCTATGTAAAGTATCCAGCAAAATAGATGTCTGTTGCCTTTGGCCACTACTGCATTACAAACTATTATAACAATATATCACTCACTATATATAGACAGAAAACTTCAGAGATGAAATAAGTGACTGAAAGCACTCCATTGTGAGTAAGGTCTTGTCATTGAAAAGCTCTTTTACCCTAATCTCTGTTCTTATCCCCAGTAATGAATTCCACCACTGAAGTTACAGAGAGCAGCCTTATACAAGCAGTAAAAGGAGAAATTCTAGTTGATTTTCGACTCTACTGCTTTCCTTTCTCTTTCCACTCATCAGGAACGCACAGATCACAGATCCAATCAAACAGACTTTGTCACCAGACCTATTTTGCCTTAATAGGATGTTATGGTCTCAAACATTCCTTAGGATATAGAAAAAATGTTTCCCCTGCTGTTTAAATATGGAAATGGTTGTTGATCGTAACAATGTAACCCAACAACGCTCAGGTGCTGCCCAGACCGAGCTGCTGTGTAATGCCGTTCAGTCAGATTGTTCTCAGAAATTAATTTATTACAATTGAATACGAACTTTTACATCTGTTTCAGAGTCTAAAGACAAAGAGGAAGGGAGGGAAAGGAAGAGAATAAAGCCAGCAACACTGCCTCAGCAGAGCATATTGTATGCAATGGCCTTTATCATCCTCTTGTTTGGGCACAGGTCACGCAGAAAGGAGCACCCAAGCACACACCAACCCTTGGCTCCACACCAGAACCTCCTTGCATTTAGGGGAGAAACAAACCAATCCACCAATTATGTTTCAGAGCTAAATTCCAGAAGGAAGGTAAGGATTTAACAAGTAAATCAGACTGTGCTTAATTTTAAGGACACGAATGTTTTCAGCAAACTTGATTGACCCTTGCCACATGTTGAACATTATGCTGGGCCCTGGTTTTCTATGGCTACTCAGCAAAAAGAAAAAGCTTTTATGGAGACCTGTTGCAGATAATGCTTCCTTCTGGCAATGTAAGCATCAGTTTCTTCTCCATCCCACACACAGCGTGTGCCTTTGTGTGTGTTTGCAGATGCACCTCTCCCTGACTTACATTATTTGCCTTAACAGCGTGGGCAGAAACTGAATCCAGATATTTTGGCTCCTTTAGCTCTGCCTTGCAACACTTATCTTGCATCTGAACCTTCCTCACAAGGAACTGTGATAGCACAGCTACATGACCTAACTCTACTGAGGCATTGACTGGAATTAAGTAAAAAAAAGAGAAACTCTGAAATGGAGGAGGAAGTTTAAACCTCGTGAAAGGACTGCATTCTGCCTGTTACTTGGACTGCACCTCAATAATCACACGGTGTCATTTCAGAGAGGCTCCAACACTGTATCCAAGAAATCTTATTTGTAATAAACTCTTAACAGAGAACAATGGCTTGACCTAAAACTTATTAAAATAGACATAATGAATAATATATAGGAATTGAAAAGTACAAGTGAAATAGTGGATGTAGACACAATAAAAAAGCCTTTGAAAATGCCCCAAAGTAAAATACATATTTTCCAAACTGCAAGTTTTACCCATTTTTTTTCCTGAAAGTCACATCCCTCTATGACCTCAGGGTACAACAAATATATTAGACATAGATCATTTCTAAGTGTTTTTGGCCTTTGCTAGGAAAACATCAATTTTTACCGTTTGCAAGTGCATTTTCTGGCCACACACACAAACAACCATCCCACCTCAAAATGTACTCTTGACTTCTTCTCTACACTTAAGTGACAGAAGCTTTCAAAAAAAACCCCAAAAACAAAACAAAAAATGAGTGTATCATTGCAAGCTACACAAGTAGTAGGTTCCATGAATTTTGCAAACCAGCATGACCAGGATTGCATACTCCCCTGTTACCTTAGGCACACTTAAGAAAGGGTGAGTCTGACCCAATGGGATGCCAGCCAGAACTTATCCAAAATCCTCAAAACTCAGGAAGTGCAGTGCCAAGCTAATAAACCCTGCTTTCCATCAGATGTATTACATAGGGCTCAACACCATGCCAACACAGACACCTGGCTTTTTGTTGGCTTGGAGCTTGAGCAGAGAAAACCTGCCCAAAATATCACGCACAACTACCCAAAGAGAACCCATATCACCTTTTGCAATTAACTCTTGCCATGCTCTGAATTTTTATTAGTAAAGAAATGAAAGTCAGGGCAGAACAGCTGAGATCCCACCTAGTTCAAAATGAATGTAAGCAAAGTTCATAACGTTTTCCAAGTCCTGAAAACAAGTCATGCTGACAGGTGTCAGAGAAGGACATTGCTTATTGCACCTCCTGCATACCCTATTTCATCAAATAACTATGGGCATCCTTTTACTCACCAGGTTTTACTACCAATGTGGCCTCTAACATTTTTTTCCCCCCTCATACATGCCCTGGGTGATGACAACAGCACTTCCTTCCTCCTAGCTACATGGGTTGCTTATTTTACTGGAGAGGACTGGTTCTCATTGCTCACTTGTACTGTGCTAAAAGCAAAAGGGACAGAATCACAACCAGAGTCTGAAGGTGCTATGCTATTGGAGCAGTAACAAAAAGGGAAAAGATAGGCAAGTTGCCTTTGAAATTCTTTTTAGAATCCAAAACATCAAAAATAAGTCCAAGGTCCTTCTATGAACAGAATCCAAGCTTTCTTACTTTATCACTGCAAGTGGCCCAAGTGAAGCCTAAACTATAATAATGCTAACCCCAAAAATCCAACCCAAGGCAAAACCTATATGGCTTTTCAGAATAAATGAATCAATTGACTTTAGACCCACCGACAATCCTGCAGTCAGAAGCATCCCTACAGTAATAAATTGTTTGGCTAGCTCTTACAAACATCACTACAAAAACAGGCTAATGTTACTCAAAAGTCCTATATAAGAAAGAAAACAAAACTGAATCTACTGCAAAAGTCCAGCTCAAGAAGAACATGCCAGTCAGAGGTCAAAGCAATGCTTACCAGAACTCTCAGTAGAGGCATAAGCTCTGTTCTCCATGTGTGAAGCAGGTGCAAGATATTTTACTCAGGCCTTAGAGCTCACCCATGATTTAGATTCCCAACCACATCCAGAGCCTATCACAGCTGTTCAGCAAAACCCAGCATTTTTTTTTTTTTTTGCAAGGTGCTATACAAGTGTGGTAGTGAAAGGCAGAGAAACTCCTCATGGGACAGATTCCTCCTGTAGGTACCCTTCAGGAAGAGAGTGGAAAATAAAACCTTCTAATGGCTGTTAAATAAATAAATAAACCAACAAACTATAAGCACTTTAAAGTGTCATTTAAAAGCTTTTAAAATTCTGCTTCTAAGCTTAAAATGAAAGAAAACATCATACTTGCAATAAAAAAAAGAGTTAAAAAACCTGTTTGTCTAATAGAGAACCTGCTTCTCTAATTAAGCAATTAAGGCTCAGCAAGGCAGACGTTGTCATCACATAAAGGTCATTTTAAATGAAGAGGGGAAGTAAAACACTGTTGTTGGAGAGTTTTATGAATGATCCTCTTATGATTGGTGGCTGCTGGTTTGAAATGAGTTGAGAATTACTAGATAGCATGTTTGGATTTTCTTTTGCTTTAAAGGTAGACCTGGGAACTTTGGGGTCTGCTCCCTGTCCCAGCAGAGCTCCTGCTGGAGTCTGCCATGCAGATTCTTTGATTCTCCTCCCCATGTGAATCATAATGAACTTACACTAACCTAAATCCAGGGAAGGTGTTCTGCATTTACACCCATGGAAACAACAAGGGAATGAGTGCAGTTACCCTGCTATGTGAATGCTGGAAAATGCCACAGGACTTGTCCCCTGTTCTAGATCTGCCCTTGCTTTCCCCAGTGCTGCACTACGACGGGGCTGGTTCATGCTGGTGTGGATTTGCTGTTCGGGACTGCTCTGTTTAAAGCCTGGGATGGCCTAGTGGCTGAGCTCCCTTCTGCACAGCACTGGCCCCATCCACTCTGCACACCTGCAGCAGTCCCAGGTATTGCCTGGGAGAAATCTGGGAGTGTGCTGAGGCTGGACAAACCCAAGACAGCAGTTGGCTGTGTGGTGTCAGTAATGTGGCACTGGGGCTTGCCTGTCTCTGCCATTTCACACAGCTCTGGTGAGGCCAGGACCTCCCCAACTACAGGCAACAGGTGATGAATCCCCTAGACCTGGAGGCACAGGGTCAGCACAGCCCTCAATCTTAACTCCCTCACTCCTTGTTGGACTGTCTCTAGCTCATGATTTCCTCTCCTTTTTTCAGGTGGGAAAGGGGCTGAGCATAAGCTCAGTCACCTCTGGGAGAGACTTGAACCAACCTGATGTCACCTGGTTTCTGCCTCTTTAGAGCAGAATGCAACAAGACAAATGGGTCAGGCAGCCAGCTCATGCCTTTTAGCTACAGTTCATCAAAACTGAGCACTAAGTCTAAGATGCAGCATTAACATTGTTATTCTATAGGCACATCAAATGGAAAAGGAATCACAGGCAGAGGCCAAGGGATCTGAACAGGTTTAAATAGATATGATGTGATAATTACCGTCCATTGAGGGAACTGGAGGGAAGAAGAGGGATAAAACATAAAACCAATTTCCACCTTTATTTTAAGTTCTTTTGACAGATGGGAGTATTTTCTGTTATGCTACTTGTGGTTTGGGTAATGAGATTAGGCCTTGCATAGCAGGAAGCAGAATTAACTTTGTTTACTTAAAGTGACACCATCAGCGTGGAAAATCACATTTCCATCTGAAATACAGTGCCTACTATCATTACAAATAACCCTTGAGATCATGATAACTAAAGGAGATTAGAAGTGAAAAAAACCCCATGTTTCTCCCTCTCTGCCTCTTTCTTATTTTTAATACACTTTGCTCACACTGTACAGTTGTGAGCACTCCCTGTAGCCAGATTCCCCACTCAGCATCTCACTGCAACTATGCTCCATGTGCCACTGCTCCCAAAGTGTAGAAGATGCAGGCAGGGAGCAACAGGCTGGGGATGAGAGGGGGAAAGTGGATGAAAACCCAGCTGGCTCTGGCTGATCTCAGGCATCCTGAAAAAATATCTCCCTAAAGACCAATGATGTGGCAGGAAAAAAATAAACAAAACCCCTAAAATAGCCAAACAAACCAGCAGCATTTTAAAATGTGTTTACCATCAGGTACACATGGGACAGGGCACTCTTAGAAAAGTGAATTTTTAGAAGCTAACTGATTGAAAAAGTCCCTTAACATTTTCTCTTAAGTGTACTGACACTGAAGTGGCTATACAAAAACTGGGTGTTTTCAGTTGCTGGCAACAGGATGAATCTTTAGGAAGGGAAGACAGGGAGAAGCGGGAAAAGCTTTACTAGAGGGTATTTCCTAAATTCACAGTTTATGCACTGGAATGTATATGTGCCAAATGACTAGGCTTGCATAAATGTGAGGGAAAATAGAAAGGGGAAGAGGAATTCTTCATCCTCTCTGTTGGATCTACAAAAAATTGTCACAATTATAATGGCCACAAGGGTTTGGACAGAATAGTGCTTGGAATGAAGCTTTACAGAGCTTGAGTGTGTTCGTGACGCTTCTCCCTCCTCCTTTGCCAGCCAAAGCCAAGTAGAGAGACCTGTCCACAGGATATTTTATGCTCTCATGACCCCTGCTAATGTTTACAAATCAAGGAAATGCCTGATATCTGTCAGTCATTGCTGCTTCTTGTCAAAAAGAATGACAGGTAAAGAGTAAAATCTGGACCCAACACAGAGATGGATCCAAAATATATAAATAACCAATTATGAGAAAAGATTAATAAAAATATTGTAACAGATCCCAATCTGCTGTTGAGTACCAATTGCCAGTAATAATCTCTATGGTAACAGAACTCTCCTTGGCCTCTTTCTTTATTCAACTAGTGTTTTATGTTTTTTTTCCCCCTTCCCCTATTTTCATGGAAAGTTTTCAAAACTGGTTTAAATATTATGATATTTTCCTCTTCAAGTGCTAACTGAGAAAAGAATTCACTTTGTCTGTGTCAGTCTTTTAAGCAGATTTTCCCTTACTTAGATGACTGCCTTAGAGGTGACTTTTGTGAGGGCACTTACTAGAAGTTCTGTTCAAACACAGAATAGGTGAGAGAAGTTTTCAAAATCAAGGAGGTTAAAATATGACCCAGCACTACATAAAGCAATTAAGAAGGAAAAAAATATGCTAAGTAAGGATGTTGCTTCCAGAAACTACTTATGTACCTTGGGAAACTTAACTTTGTTTTAAAGATTTTATTGATCTTACTTGGCTGCACATGTCTCTTCTTGCCAGCTGCTCTCTTGTAATCTCAGCAACTTGTTCTGGACTAAGGTTTTACACATGGGTTTTCTCTTTTCCCAGCCTGCTCTTGCCCATGCCTTGGCTACTGGATCCAACAGAAGGTACTACCTTCAGAAATAGCACCATGTAGTAAAGATTTGTTGTGTTACATCAGCAGACAAAAAGAAATAAATGAAAGGAGAAGATGTGGACTCAAGTGGAAGCTGTCTCCTTATGTGCACCTATAACACTCAGGGTGTTTTAGTAAACTTTTCATTGCTATAGTACAATTACTTAGACAACTTTTACAGTATAAAAATCATACCTTCAGACTTTTCATTCTGTCTTTTTTCCCTGTAACTCTGTTTCAGCAAAAGATCCAAGATGAGAAAGCTTGGCATTGGATGTGATCTGTGAGTGAAGAGATTCTTTTCTCCTCTCACAGCCGTGCTCCATAGCAAGGTAGGAGAATTTGCTGACTGGCCTCCAGCTGATGGATTTACTCATCTAATCCTGAGGTTTTACTCCCCAGAATTCTGAATCCATTTTGCCTCTTGGCTTTAGTTTGAACAAAACGGTCCTTGGAGCATGGGCTGGCATTTACCCTTCCCAGCCAAGTGCTGTAACCACTATGCTAGAAGTTATGCTTATATTTCTGCTCCCTCTCCCTAGCCCAATAAATGTTGAACTCCATTTTTGATAAACTTCAGAAACAGCAATGTTAGAAGTGCTCCCTTTTTGTCTTTAAAGCTCAAGTGTCTTTCAAGAGAACATGTAAAATCCCTATTGACAGCTCGTGTTGCTATATAAATTAGACTCACATTCTATGACTCTTGCTGCTTTATGCAACAGCCAAAACCAAGACCTACGATCTGAAATTATGGAGTGTTTTGAAAATATAGAGCTGGATTCACAGAATCACAGAATGTTAGGAGTTGGAAGGGACCTAACCCCCCTGCCAGAGCAGGATTCCCTAGACCAGGTCACACAGAAGCACGTCCAGATGGGTTTTGAATATCTCCATAGAAGGAGACTCCCCAACCTCTCTGGGCAGTCTGTGACAGTGCTCTGGCACCTCAACTGGGAAAAAAAAAATTCTTGTGTTCACATGGAAGCTCCAATGCTTCAGCTTACAGCCATTGTCCCTTGTCTTGTCACTGGGCTTCACTGAGAAGAGCCTGACCCCATCCTCCTGACATTCACCCTTCACATATTCAAAAGCATAGATGAGGTCACCCCTTAGCCTCCTCTTCTCCAAGCTAAAGACACCCAGTTCCCTCAGCCTTTCCTCATAAGGAAGATGTTCCAGCCCCTTAATCATCTTTGTGGCTCTGTGCTGGACTCTTTCTAGCAGTTCCCTGTCCTTCTTAAACTGAAGGGCCCAGAACCGGACACATACATTCCTCAGATCCAGATCTGAATTTCCTAGTGGTTGCCTGTCTTCAATCTGTTTCTATCTGGATGTCTCATAGGATATTAGCAGCAGTTCTGTAGTGTCACACATGAATAAAGTGGATAATTATAAAATTAAAAGATATAATGTGCTTCTTGGGGAGATAAGACTACAATTAAAGAGTATAAACAAAACAGAGTTTGATGTACAGACTGATATATTTATTCATTAAATGTAATAACATAAACAAGACTATTAGCTGTCATATTTTAATGATACTGTACCCTGCAAAACATACTTGGGAAGAAGTCCTATTGACTTCAATAGCAATGCCACATACATTTAAATCATGACTGCAGTTAAACCAGATGCCATCATTCTTATTCATGATTATTTGTTGTACTTTCCCCAAAATGTTAAACAAAATACCTGTAACTCACTGAAGTGAATCTGAGCTCAAATGTTTTATCTGCAGACCTAAAGAAACCCAGCAGGGAAAGCAGAAACCTGTTCCACAGATAACTGAAATACAGTATTCCCAAGAGGGGAAAACAGCCCAGTCAAGGCTGCTGTCTATCTCATCTCTCTAGAAAACACTGGACATATTTTTGCTCAGGAGATGGCAGAATCTGGGCAAATGCCACTTCATATCAGTAGAGTTAAGATCAGATTCTGACCTTTTCTAAAGATTGTTAACAGTCAGCAACAGTGGAAGCCTTAAAGCAAAAATTTCTATCTGGAAAGTATGCATTAACTGGCTTGGGGTAAGTAAAAAGTCAGTCTGGAAGGGAAAAAGGGTTTCAAGAATTCCCTCTTGTCATACACAGCATCTGTGCCAAGAAGATGTAAAACAGAACCATTTTGAGTCATAACAATTTATCCACCCTTTGCACAGGCTCTTTGTGCACACTGGGAACCAAGCAGGGGAGAAGCAGCTCGTGCAAGAGCTCTAGCCTGAACAGTACAAACAGAGGAGATCTTAAAAGGGGACTTAGCCCAGATTTGTGATCTGCACTGAACTGTGAATTATTATGTCAAATGTTTCATTGTAAAACTCCTCATTAAATTCTCTGGCGTTCACCACACGCTCAGCGTAACTTGAAGTGCTGAGAAAACGAACGCTTACTGTGCCATGACAAAGGCCAATGGTTGCCTCTTTACTGAGCTTGATACATATGGTGAAAACATATTGACTAATTACTTGCCATTTTCAAAAACTGAAAACACTCCAAACTCAGGCCTAAGATAATAGCACCAGATACAGTATGAGGAATAAAGACTGGGAGAAGAGACAGGAAGAACAGGATAACTCTGTTGCTGCTAATCCCTTATCCAACATTTGCTTTGAGATAGGCATATTGAGGAATAACAGCATCTCACTGTTCCAAACTGCTTAATGAAAATTGGTAAATTAATGCACCTGATTAATGCATCTGTTCAAAGCAGAGACTGGCTGAAGTAGCAAAGATAAAATCCAGATCCAGACTTCTCCCAGATAGTAGCATGATACAGCCAATAATTTGGGTCAGGGTTCAGTTTTGTGATGCTCAGTTTTCTACAGTTTTACAGCTAGTTCTGGTGTTTGCCAAGTCCCCTAAAAGGGAGAGAGAACTGGGCCCTGGTGATGAAGCACTTTGAGGGGGATGTATCAAAGGGGTCAAAGTCAATATGGAAAGTGAGACATGAAGACACACTTCTCATTCTAGTTTTCCAAATGCCACCTCTGACACAAGTAGGCCCTCACAGGAGCATAGCCTGAGCTGCCTTACGGCAGTTCCTCACACACAGCCTTCACTGTGAGCCTTCTTAATGCCTTCTGAATTCCAACACCTCTTCTCCAAGTCATGACAAATTGGTCCACTCATCTGATTAGGAATCTTCCCTAAGTAGTGGGACGAACGTTTGACAAGTTAATTTCAAGGTAGCTCATGGAGTAGAAGCAACATAAAGCTACACAACTGTAAAAAAAAAAATGTTGCTGGATAAATTCTGCCAGTAATGGATGTGTAACAGAAAATACACTTAAAATTCAAGCTCTTTGTACTAGAAGACAAGCTCTTTGGTTTCGCAATAGAAAACATGAGGACTCACTGAAGCTAGCATTAACAGGAATACAATTACTGCTATTAGAGTTATATGATTATGAAACTTGTGCTGGTGTATCCACAGTTTGGAAATAATAGGAAATGCAATGAATGACTTTCAAAAAATCAGACCTTTTAAAAAAACTCAGTAATTATTCCCTTTTATTTTTTCCTTTAAATCATCCAGATATAGAAATCTGATACCTGAATAGGATGCCTGAAGTTAATGACATTACTAGATTGAGAAAAAAAGTGATCAAAAGTTTGACACATTTACTAAAAAGTTCACAGTTTGTAGAAGCTTACTATTCTACTAGTTACAGTTTTTGGAAGTTCAAGATAAATCTCAAACCATGTTTGAAGGTTAGATGTAATCTTAAGCAGAGACTGAGCATTTTATAAACATTTCTATCACATGAGAAAAAGTTGCTATTTTAGAAACATAAATAATATGATGTTTTTCATAAAAGCTTTAGAAGAAATTTTATTTTCCAGCTCATAAACTAAAAATAAAATACTTTAAGTGACTGACTTTCCTTAAAGGCAACTCTTGAGCCTGATTTGATAACACTAGTAGTAAAGTGCTAGTGAAACTCCTGGAAGAATTCCCTGTGTTTTGAACAGGACCAGACATTATTCATATTGCTTTCAATTATTTTACCATGAAACCCTGGGTAGATCATCACAATGTTGCCCCTCTTGCGTAAGTATGGAGGGGTTTAAAAGAATGGCTGTTCTTCAAGGGGTGGGAAGAATCTTGCTTCATTTACTTTTTAAAAGAGTTTGAACACCTTTGATTCCCATAAGTGTGGAAGGTGCTTTTCCTGCTCTGGTGAAGTTCCACCTCAACTTTTTTCAAAAGCCTGGGTAAACAAGAAGCAATAAACAAAAATGTTATTATTTATTTTTGTTCAAACCATTCTCAAGTCAATGGAGTCTTTCTTGGCAGTCCATGAGCTGAGCCCTCACCGCCTGGGCGCTGCTTTGGCAGAGCCTGTGAGGCAGGCACGTGCTCTGTCTACCACGGGGTCATAAGCAGGCTCTTTTAATGGCTTTATGCCTTCAGTCATTTCTTATTCTTTCCAATGAGGATTTTATTTTATTTCCCTGGAAGTTTACCAGCAGTGTGCACCATGAGTGGAGCCATGACTATGCAGTGCCTTGCAGGAGGGGGTAACGGAGTCGGGCAAACGTGTGGGAATTTCCTTCAGAAACCCCATTCTGTCCCAGAGCTCTTCTTCAGCTTTTTTTTTAATCTCTAGGTACAGCTTTTGCCTGCTCCTATGTAAAACTGTTAAATGAAGCCAGCTCAAGGACTGCTTGCTATGTCTGAGTGCAGCACCACACAATGGGCTGGGAATGCCTGAGATCGTTTCCTTTCCTGCCTTTCATATCGCTGAACTGAAACCATCACTCGTGTCAAAAGCAAGGACTGCAGATGAAAGGCCAGTGCATTAAGACAGCACATAATTGTCAGTCTCTGAGTTTCTGACATTAATCGTTTGACTTAAAGAAGGCAGGGGAATGTTTTTGGTGTGTCCCTCTCCACCTCGAGTGACAATACACAGGAGATGTCTGGGTACAAATTTAAAAAAAAAAATATAAATGATGATTCCAAATTTTTGCTAATTAAAAGTAATGTGTTTTCCCATTTTTTGGCAATTTGATAACACAAAACACTTACTTGGGGGCCACAGGGGGAAACAAACTGAGACGGATAAAAAATGTTTTGTGTTCATCCAAGCAAGACTATGTTAATGCACATTATCCCATTAATGCACATCAACATCGGGAATAAGCGCGCCAATGCAAGCAAGAAGCATACACTTATCATCATTTGATAACATGTTTAATGACAGATTGACGGTTGATTTGCAAATGTGAACTGGCATCAATGTTGCTAACTTCAGCTTCTGCCGCCTCCTCTGCTATGCCAGCATATTTATGTGCATAATTTGATTTCGCAGCCACACTGTTAGTACATTTTTAATATTAACTATGCAAGAACAGACAGCCGAACTTAAGTTGCACTGATGGTTTGAGTTCATTAGATTGAAAAAGATGGGCAATGATGACAAAGATGGAGATGGCAGCGCAACATCAAAGAGGCAACACTTAACAAACACTCCATTTTGAACAAACTGAACTAACACATTTCATGTTGTCGGCTGCAGCAGAGCCCTTATGTACAACAGTAAGAAAAAAATATGCTTCTGCCCTGGGCATACTGACAGCAACTCTGCAAGAAGCTTAGCAAGCTCCTGGACATGCAGTTGTAAGCTATTTCATTCATCTATTGCAGGTAAAGGGGTTGATTCCGTTCTGATGTCCAAGTGACAACAATATAATTCAGCAGACTTGCGGTGGAGTTACTCCTGATTTACATCAGTCCAACAGAGAGTGCCTGCCTCTTCCTACTCTCCTTCCCTGCTTCTCTTCTCACAGCTGTGATTCTTTATGACGAATAATAAAAAGATTCTGCTGAGAGCTCAGCTCTTGCATGATGCACAGAGCAGAACTGCTAGTTCAGAAACCCTGGGGCCTCATGCTGCAAGGTGTGGGATGTCCCTTCCTGTGTGCCCAGAGCCAGGGAGCCCAGCCCCGGGGGGGACTGCACTCCTGGTGACTTCCTCTTCTTTGGTGATTCTGAACAACTCGATTCTGCTCTGAAAGGAACATGTACCAGTGAGCTGGGAGAAGAATATTTCATCCTCTGCTCACATTAATGTCTAGGCATATACTGCATCTAGTATTAATTTGCTTGTTGTGTTGCAATATATAATAAATTTGTGGCAGTATCTTTATGGTGCAAGTTGTAATTTAAACTTTTATGATACAAACTGACCATCTGCAGGAATCTGACCATATAAACTAAGCCATTCTGTGTAGACTGTGATGTTAGTACCTCTGAATCATGGTGAAACTATGATTTAGACACACAGTTAGATAGACCAGGTCCTCAACAATTCTCAGCTGTCTGAATTACTGCTGAACAGCCTAATAAATATACAGCACATAGGCCTCTGTTCTACGAAGCTTTCAAGAATGTTCTTAAGTTTACCTCTAATCAACAAAGCACCTATTACAATTACTCTTACTCAGAGACCAGTCCTGGACCAAAAAGCCATTGTGCTTGGCACTGCTCAATCAGAACAAAACCCTACTGCTCAGGGACTGCTGACTCTGAGCCTGCTGTGTAGGGATGGAGTGCTGAAGCAAGGCCAGGGTTTGTTAGGAAGCTGTAAGGGACATAGACTGTCAACTGTTGCATTTAATCTTGGAAACACTGCACCCACTTGCCAGATTGGGACAGTGAGTAAGGGAGCACAGAAGGACCTTGCACCAGTCAGCAGATCACTGTCACCATTACTGGACAACAGCAGGAGGATTCCTGATACTCCTGTCCAGGTGGCAGCTCCTGAGTCAGGAGCCAGTCATTCTGCCAGGGTACTGACTTGGTCTAGCTGTAAAAACTGCTTATGAAAGAAATCTAAAGCTTTAATTTCAGTAAAATCTCTTTGTGGAAATGTGTGCTCTTTGTAAGAAGAGATTGGCATTGCAGGGAGAACTAATCCTAAGTCCCTGGCTACATTCAGTTCAGGCAGTTTGTTAAGCAGCTCCCGTGGCTTGTGCTGTACAGATGAAGGTGTATGACCCCCAAAATGAAGAATATCTGAACAGACAGGCAGTCACAAACATCCTGGGAGACCTCTAGCATCTTAGACTGAAACATGTATAGCTGACTTTATTTTTTTTTAATTTAAGCTATTGATGCATTAGGGTCCAAAACCAACAGCAGACACAAGACCACACTGTGCAAGGTGCTGTACTGAGTTCAAGATGATCTCTCTCCTGGAAACGGACTAAGTCATTTGCAATGACACAGGGCAACAGGTAGGTCTTGCCTACCCCAATGCCAGTACAAGAGACCTTAAGCTTTCTCAAAAAGAGAAGGGCCAGCAGAGACAAATGCAAGAATGAGGCCATGCTCAGCTTATTCAGTTGTCTTTTAAGATAACACTGTATCATCAGTAGGGCCTTCAGAAAGGCACAGGAGCAGCAGGGTTTTCCGCCCTGTGAGTTGAGCAGCAGAGAAGAAGCTGGTCAGCTCGTACTCAGCAGCCTTGATAATTACTCTGTTAACAGCCTTGTGCTGCCTCCTCCTCACGTGGGTTTTAGCTACAATTAGAAATAAAAACATAACCCAGAGAGAGGCAACTGTGGTCACTGCTCACTGATGCCTGCTGATGGAGGATGGTGATGGGGAAAGCACAAGATAAAAGTGCTCTTTGCAGGCTGTGAAAAGGGTCTTCCCTACCCCAACCCTGGCTGGCATTGCAGGGTGGTGTGAAATAGCTTCCAGCTCCACGTTTGCCCTCCAGATTGACTGAGCTCCTACTGCGACCATGCACTTATAATGCTGGTCGTGGAGAGCTCCAGAGAATGGGAGTCCACAGCATCACAGCTGGAAGAACCACTAGTTTTCTCAAGTCACAATCACCTCTGCTACAGTGTTTGTGTCCTGCTTCACTTTACATAAGTTACAATTCTCCCACTCTTGTTATGGAGTGGATGCAGATGCCACTTTGTTCCATGAGATTTATAGCCAGTAGCTAATGTTTGGTTATAATTCCCCATTTTAGACATGAAAAATAGCCTGTAATGCTCAACACAAGGGCCTCTCCACAATGATATATAATTTAAAAATTAACATGAGGACACAGAAGACAGAGGATTTTGAACTAGGGTCTTTCTCATTCAAAGGTTAAATCTCTACAAGGTGAGCTAAAGGAATTAGCTGAGTTATTTAGTAAATGCCTCTGTTATATTTTCCCAGTACATTAGCTGTTGCAGCCTTTTCCAGTTCAGCTGTGTTCAGCCCCAGCATGTTCAAAGTGCAAATGCTCATGGCACTGTATTCACACATTTGCTTTTTTTCAATGTCAAACAAACTGGAGCTTTTCTGAGCCAAAGGTCAAAAGTGGAGGGTCCTCAAGAAAATCTCTTCTGAAATTATATGATTGTTCTTATGTCTTTATTGTATACAAAATCAGGCTTCACACATGGCTTGCCCTTTCCAAGCATCTTAAAACTATTAATGAGTTATGACTCATTCCTGCAACACCTAAGTTACATAAACGGTCATGTTAATTTCCTGGAATATCTCACATAACTAATAATTTCCAGGATCTAACTCTGAAGACTCTGAAACCTCTGAACAGTAAAGAGCTCCTTTAGAAACAGAGAAGTTAAATCCCAGCCTCATACAATGAGTCAAAAGCAGAACAAAGGATAGAACCTGTGTTGCCAGGCTTTCCCTACCAAATGTAAGCCATAAACCTCTCTTCTGGCAAAGCTCAGCAATTCAGAGAACTTGCAGGGAGGATAGGGAGTATAGAGAAGGAAAAATGCTTGGCTATGGAGAGGTTTTGGAGGTGCAATTCCTTTTCTGTCTGTTCACAATCAGAAGTAGCTCATATCCTAGGTGTTCCTGCTGCACTCTGGTTAACTGTCTCATTCCAGCACCAACTATTAGATTTACAAATTTATTGACATTTGACATTTACATCAACTTTCACCTGATCAACAGGAGCTTTGGCTGCCAAAGGGAATTATGGAAGATTTCAACAGCCATGAGAATGCCAAAAGGGTCATTAAATCATATCGGAAAAACAATATGTTCATAGGGTTCATACATTTAGTCTTGCCAGTAAATCTTCAGGTTGATGCTTGGACCACCTACTGCTGATACTCAAAGAGAAGGAGAAACAGGGAGAATTGAAGAGATGAATTAAATTAAAACCAAATGACATGAAGCCTGGCACAGTGGGATCTTTAATTTTCTACTCTCTGAATCCAGAATAAGCAAAAAACTAAAACAAAGCACAGTGGCTTGACTTTATCTAAGTTAATTCCCTCCATATTGGCAGGGTTGAACTAAAGAATCCTGAGTAATGTGTGCACCCCACGTTATTGTGTGTAACTTGCATGTGGGAGGAGCAGGATTCAGAAAACATATGGCACATGGAAAACAAATGACAGGGTGTGCTTTTACACACATTTTGGCTATACTTATCACTCTTGTTGATATTTTCTTCCAGAGATGAAATATGAAAGTAGGAACTTTCACCCTAATCTCTTCAGAAAAATACTGAGGGTTATTCTTTTGTGCATGTGTGATTTATAGAAGAAGGCCACCACATAATTCCTGGGAGCACAGACAATGTTTTAAAAATGTACTGATCAAATAAACAGAATTACCCCCTCCATCATTTTTTAACCTGGATGACAAACCTCGGTCTTGCACCAAGGCCAACAGACTGAGGCTCCATAGGATTATGGAGGGAAGTGAGTTACTGAACTGGAAGCCCACCCACAGCCTAGACATGCACCCTGTCTGTGCATGTCTAGTCTAGGGTGAGCTTCACTAAAGATTGATCCATGTGCAGCTGTTTGCCCCTGAGCTGAGCGAGCATGAAGGGAGGATTAAGTTTGCCTTTCTCCAGTGGATGAACAGTGTGTTCACTTCACAAGAACACAAGGTAGAAACAGGCCATGGTATTGTTATATCCCAGAGGGTCTCTTCTTCTGTGATGTCACTTGGGATGTAGATCAAGAGGTTAATAAAAGGCAATGTCAGTACTTTTAGTGGCCCTGTAAAGAAAGTTGGTAGCCATGAGGATGCAGTCACAACAGCAATAAGTGCCAATAGGTTATCTTCCATTCCCACCCCCCCCGCAAATATAGTCGGTGTTGTGTAGCCACTTTGATGCACATGTGGCTGAGGGGAGACCATACAGAGATCTCATGAAGAGCAACAGAGAGCAGAGACAGGGAAGTGGACAGAAGGGTTCTTGTAAATCTTTGCTTGAAATAACAGAGTAGTGGAGAGGTGGAGCCGTGTGAAGATTTCTCTCAGTGGCTGTGCACTACACCAGGATACCGGTTACATGCACTGAGGCAGATAATTTCAAGTTATCTGCGTGGCTCATGGCATAAACTTGTGGTTTTTCAGAAGTAGGGAGTGCTTGTGAGCTTTCATGAGGTGACTATGAAAAGTTTCACATTTCAGATTTCAACAGTTCTTCAAGACGAGAGGGGAAAATGCCTTTGTATGCACACAGAGTGCTTCAGAGGTTTGGAAAAGCTGAAAGCAAAACCAGAAGGGGTCAAAACAGTATTATCCATGTGCAACAGAACAAGTAGCTTTGCCTCCCCTAAATCACTGGTCCATGCCAGTATAAGGTCTGCATGCAGCTGAGAGAGAAATCTTTTGAGGGTTGCATTTTTATTGCATCATGGGAAACTCCCAGGGAAAGCCAAACAGAGAACGGAATAAAGTGTGATGCCCTCAAGTCTGGGGGCTTGATATCACCTCTGCACTCTGGATGTGATTCCTTCCTTAGCCACGTGCAAAGAGCAAGTGTGAAGGCTCAGCACTAGTCTGACTGCCATGGGCTGGTTTCTACATCTTCAGCTCCCTGTCTTTGGACAAGTTACCTCCAGAGCTCACTCCAGGGAGTCTCCCAGTTGTGCCCAAGTTTCTGCAGCTGTCAGGAAGGCCTCTTGCATGTTCTCTGCAGCACTGGGCACGGGAAAGTAATCTCCTGCAGCTGAAGAAGTGTCCGAACTGTAAAACTGGAGGCTGTGAGAGTGCTCTGGGAATGTCACCACATCTCTGTCCTGTTCTTACGCTCATACCAGTCATGGTCAGATAGCATGGACACATGGACCTTTGTTCTAACCCTGTATGGCTATTCTGATGTTCCTTCCTCACTACTGTTCAGCTTTACGAGAAGAGCAGAAAAATGTCATAAAGTCTTAGCAGTGTTCAGCTGTTGGGCCATCTCCTGTTACAAAGGATTGTGCACACTGAGGGCTAGGGAATAGAATATGAACACAAAACATGGCAATTGTTCACTCATAGCTGGAGGCTACAGGCTCCACTGCACAGAGGAAGTGCAGCCTGGCAGTGATGCAGACAGTGAATATCCCAACAGGGACCAGGGAAGCCTCCTCAAGCACTAAGGCTTTTGGATCTTGAGGGATTGCATGGTACAAGCAGTATAATGTGACCTCGACCTTCACCAGACAGTGCAGAGCACTACTGGGAAAGGCAGGAGAAGAGGGGAACAAAAGAGCATGTGGAGGTCATTGCCTACCTGATCTCTCTGTTTGGGTGAGCTTGAAGGCTGAGCTTTTTTGATTCTCCAATGCAGCCCAAACCCACCATTCTCAACACCAGCTGGAGCTCTTGCATGGTTGTGTTAATCATGGATGAGCGTGGCAGTAGAAAGGGAAACTGGAGGATCCTGAGAAGGCTTTGGTAAACCACCTCCCCATACCCTTTCCTTTCTCTTTCTGGTCTGGTTTGCCTTGCAGATGCTGCTTTGTGCACAGAGTTTCCATGCTGGTCACTTGATAATAAATGGAAAACAGACTGTTGGGATACAGGGGCATGAGGACACTAAGCATTCATTTACTCTGAGGCCTGTGATCCACTGCAGTACAAGCTTCCCAAAAATTAATTCCCTACACTGTACCACAACACTCAGCAAATGCTCTTGGCTGGCCGGAGAAGTGCATGAGGGGAGGCAGCCACTGCCACCACACTGACCACTCTGTCACTTGACCTGACACAGCTGCTGGAGGAGGTGGAGTGGAGGGACAAAAACACATCAAAGCCACTCTAGCCACCTCTCCTTTCCCTTCAGACGTGTCACTGTGGCACCCTCTACTTTCTATAACAATGTTTATCATTGTTCTTCGATTGTCTGGGACAATAAATGGCTAGAAATAAGCATATATCACCAGGAAATCTCTGCCTGCCCCTTCCCCCAAGCAGTGTCATAAAAATGTACAAATTCACATTAATAATGAAGTGCATTTCCCCGAGAAGCCACTGTGTATCTCAGGGAGAGCAGGCAAGGTGGCAGTTGCTGCAGAGTTTCCTATTAAAGAGCAGAGCAAATACTCATAAATCTGATGAGGGGCCAAAGCACATGTTAGGGCTGTCTCCCTCTTAATGGAACCTTTTCTGAAATGAAAAAAATATATATCTCAATACATTCAGGGTATTCATTAGACATGACAACCTCCTCCACTCCTCCATCCTTCCCTCCCCCACTCCTGCATGTGCTGACCCCTGGCAGAAGAGCTGGTGCTGAGTGCCAGCAGAGAGGGATTTTGGAGAGGAAGAGGAACCTTTTCATTTCAATAAAGGGATTGTGTAAATTTACTACAATGAACAAGTCCCCTCCTGGCCCCATGTCTCCCTCCTTCCCTCCATGACAGCAAGATGCTGTTGCCTTTGTCTCTGACCCCTGATGCACCTTCCTCTTGGCTGCCCAGCCTCTGCCATGCCCCATGTCTGCCCCATATACCCATCTGCCAGGAAGAGAGCTGACAGAGCCAACACTGCACCTCACAGCAGGATTCCTCTTGCAGACTTGAGTGCAGCGAACCTTTCCTGCTACCTCACAACTTCAAGGGCTTGGCCAATTCATGTTCTCAGGCAAAATGTGATTCTCCAGACAGAGGGAGGTAGCAAGATGAGTATCAGTCCCCTCAGCTCTCTCAGGGCCTGTGAACTTGCTACTTGGTGCAGTTTCTTAATGTTATCACAGGCTGGAAACCCAAGGTCTGCTGCCCCTTTCCTGCAGGGGAGATGCTCTTCAAAAATGAACACCATCACATCTAAGACTAGCTCTGTGCTGCATGTTGTTTGTTCTGTCTCATTCCTCTTCTCGCAGGCAGGGTCCTGAATTGGAGCTGCACTGGTGCAAATCATGTGTGACTCTGCTGATGTGAAAACTAGGGTAAAGGTCTGGTCTTTCTTCAGCCAGTGGAACTTGCCTAGATGCAAAACCAGACCCAGTTCTGAACTGAGGAGATGGGAAGAGATGGCAGAATGAGACCTGAAAACTACAGCTTAATAATCATGAATTATCTGTTCATTATCCCAATAAATAGTGAAAAATCTCTTCCTCCATTCCTCCTCCCATAAAGCCATATCTACAATTTTCCTAATTTTCCATCTGTGCTCCATCATATTTGCACTAAGTGATCATCCTGCTAAATCACATTATTTTTACTGAAAGGTGCTTTTGAGGGCTGGATACTGCTCATGTCTTTTCCTTTGGTTATCCATCTTTGCAATTTGATTTCTGAGGTGTAAAATATATAAATAAGACTCAGATATCCTTCCTTTGAAATCTCCCTGGGTAAAAATGTTCTTCTATATATTGTGAAGGCTGTAGCATTTAATAATATCAGATACAGCAAGAAGAAGGCAAGATTTTGATATCTTTATGAATACTGAATGCTTGAGGAGGCAGGTGCTGTTCAAGGTCAGTTAAAATCTGGTCAAAATACTTAAAAGTTGCTGTTTCTTTGTAAGCAGGAGAGTTCCTGCCTGTTGGGGGCAGGAACTGTCACATACAGTATGCTTATACAGAGCCTAGAAACAATACGGCTTGACCTAGTGGGTTGGATGTGCAAATGCAATGTTAAACAATACTGATCCTAATAAGAACCTGTAGTATCCATAAAAAGCAAGTAAATCTACCCTGATCTATCTGTGCTGACACACTCTGATGTATCATCTGGCCTGACCCTGCTCTCAGGGAAGCCAAGAACACACTATTGTTGTTTTTATAAGCACTCTTGCTAGACTGAAAAAATACTATCCACAAAAATTTTGAAGATTTAAAAATGCTAAATGAAAAAAAAATATCCTGATGAACCACTTTGGGGAAACAGTGGGAAATTTCTAAGGATTAGCGGATCTGAAGCTTCACCAGAGCAGGAGTATTTTGACAGAAGAGGGGTGGATTGGAGGATGGGATGAGGATGGGCTCTGTCTCTCTCCTCCAGCATAGTGGAAATGCCAACCTGTTCCTGTTCCTATTCCCTTGTTTCCTCTTGTCTTCTTCCTGGTGCTCAGTTATTTTAACCCAGTTTATCCAAACAAAAGTTAATTTTAAGATGGGACTTCCCACAGAATTTTGTAGCACTGAGAAGCCATCATTTGCCAACAACATGTTGTCAGAAAAGTCCCCTTCAAAGTGAATAATCAAGACTTTCTTTGCAATGAACTCTCTCTTCTGGCTGATGACATGGTGAGCAGAGCCCTAAGGCTTTTTGGTAAATTCTGCTTACAAAATCATGGTGGAACCAGTTGCAGGCAGCTACATGCCAGGATGTCTGATTCTCTCAGTTTTTAATGTTTGTTGCTAAGAAGAAATGAAAGATGAAGAGTAAGCTAAATTCTCTAAGACATAGTTTTGGACTATTAATTGATGCAATTGTCCTTGCCCATGTAACACCAATATTGGCCAACAGTGGAACATGATGCTCAGAGCAGCTCCTACTGCTTCACAGGACTGAGAAAGTAAAATCCACAGAAGAAAAAAATCTTCTATTTTGGTATACTTAACACACAGAGTTATCTACGTGTCCTATATATCATTTAACAAATTGCTTTGCAATTCTTACAGGGTGTGGTATAATGACTGATTTAAAATCACTGCATTGCTTAAACTGCATTGTTCTTCATCAAGTTGAGTCATTTTTATGTGAAGTGTCAAGCTCTCTAACAAATAACTGCTGCCAGACAAATCAAGTTCCTCATCTTAAAGCTACGGCTAAATAGTTTATAGCTTTAATCTGCTCACTGAGGTGTGCAGTCTATGACAGTAATTATAAATGCAAGGAGAAATTATAGCTGAATGCTTTAACTGCATTAGGAGCCATTTGATGAACAATCATGATTGCCTGCTCATTTTCAACAATAGAGGGCAAGTTAGTGTCAGTGCATTAGAGGATTTTCAGTTCTGCTCTGCTCTTTCTTCCATTTACCACAGAATGTCAGTTGTCTCCTATAAAGTAGAAAAAAAGCACTGTAGAAGCTTTAAACTTGATGGTTAAAAAAAGACAAAGGAGGAAACAGAGAGAAAAACTGTTTATCATTGTGACTCTTCTTTTCTCTTTTTTTGTTTTGCATCAGCCTTACTTTCAAATTAGTTCATCTCAGGTAGGTGTTTATCAGGGTCTTTTGAAAAAGAAATCTCCCCAGACAGGTTGGTAAATTTGACTCTAAAGTTGTAGATGAGAGCACAGGAAGCCTCCATTACTGACAAGTGCCTAGCCAACCTCATCTGACTTTAAAGTGGGAAATATAATTCTGCCTTGTCTTTTTTTTCTGAGGGCAACATAAAAATTCTAATTTAGTTGAGAAAAATGAGCAAATGTTCTTCAAAGGTAGAAGTCGACATAGAAATTACTTCTAATTAAAGCCATGTTCCCAATGTCCATGAGTTTTCTTTGAAGTATAGCAATAAAATCAAAATTGAGGTGGGTTAAATGAAAGAGAATAGAGACATCTGATTGTTGTATATTACACATAATTTTACATTATATTACTGAACTCATAGCAGTTAGAAGAACTCAAGAAAACACCAAAGATGAATAGAAAACAGATATGTCTTTACATTTAAGAATTTATAGCAAATTCCTTGTAAACAGCCTCACAGACGTCTTTAAAATAAACCATATACATAACACATTTTTCTACAGTGCCAACCCAGATTATTCAGTTATATTTTTAATGATAGCTAACATTTAAAAATATAACCTTTAATAGTAAATTTCACTGAAATATAGAAAGCATTTTATGTATTTCCATACTTTGAGTACTCTTTCCACTGTTTTATTTCCATTTATTTCCATATATTTTCTCTATTTTTATTTCTATTTCACTGCAGTATTGCCTAGAAGTAAACTCAAATGCATGTGCACGTTTTAAGAATCTCAGGATGCTTTATAATTCTTGTACCTAAATATTGTGCTCTCCTCTGTGTTATTATTCAAATGTATACTGAATCTTAAAAATAACATGGTAAGAATAAGTAAACTCTGAAAATCCCTGTTATTTGATTTAGTCTCTTTGCAGATCTCAGGAAGAAACCATATGAATAAACTCTGGCCATCACACTTCTAACATAGTCAGAACTTCAGTAGCCTTACAGCTCCAAAACTGTAATAAAATCTCTCCAATGCTCTCCCCAATACCCCATCATTTCAGACAATTTGTGCTATCATGCATACCGACTGAAATTGTAGTTCCAGATAACAGTGCTATCACTCAGTCATTGCAATTTAAATATATTTTTTCAAAGGTAAGATACAACCTGCATCTTGATATAAATTAGAAATGGATGAGTATTAAGAGGACAGCAATTTATCTGTACCCAAAGGCAGGAAGGACAGTACCTTATTTATATAGTTACCTATCACCTGAATAACACCCATGATGTGCCTGTGCAGGTTATTACAATGCAGAAACCACTTGTTTTTTTCCACTGGAGATTTTTTCCCCTTTGTATTTGTTCCCCCAATCCTCAGAAATAGTAATATGTTTATAAAGGTGGGTGTTGGTTTGCCTCTTAGTAATAACATGGTGCTTTTAAGACCAAATTTGAAATATTTGTCATGCATTAAGCCATGAATGTGCCAAAACAACTGTTACATTGATATATTTGGCAGATAGCTTTTGTTTCACAGTACCCAAATTATTGGTTTGCCCTAATATCTCTTGTGTGAACAGTATGAATGTCAGAGTCTTAACAGTCATTAACTGGTGGGGAAGGAAGCAAAGTATGTTGTATTTTTCCTAATTCATCTCTCGTAGTTTCCTGATATTTTTGTCAGGTATTTTGATTTTGAAAGGCCAGACAACCAAGGAACATTTATTTGTTGAGTTCTAACGTTGGGTCAAAAATGCCAAAACCCTGAAACTTAAAGGTATTAGCCCTATTTAGAAAACAAATTTCTTTTGAGTCAGACAGAATTTTGCTGGCTGAAATATGGAGAAAGTATATATCTAGTCAAATGCAGACAGCACGTACAAGATGCATGCAAAGTTAAATCTTACTGCACTTGAGTACTGATGCTATACTCTATAGCTTCTATTACCCATCCCAAAGTAACCCTTTGATTAGTGGTTTAAATTATTCAAAAGTAGCCTTTTTAATGGAGCTTAAGTGATGCATAGTCCTTGTGCTGGCTCTGTACACAGAAAGTGTTTCTTAAAGCTTCATGAATATTTGCAGCAAACAAATGTGAAATCTTCAGGCAAATGGGTATTCATCCTCAAAGTGCCTGCACCCTCAATTAGCCAGAGAATAGCCACAATAGCAGGTGGCGTAAGTGACAACTCACAACACATCTTTAATTTTGACTGTCTGAGGAATTCATTTGCTGAATGTTATTCAAGGAAAAAACACGTTGGAGAAAATCTGAATCTGCACATGATTATTCTGTGAACAGAAGCAGAGCCTGAGTCTGCTGCAGAAATTGTTGAGAATGACTAACACAGCCTTCCTGGAAATAAACTCATTAGAACAAAAAACTTCTGTTTGGACTTTTAGTTGATGTTCTGCATATTTATTTCAAACAAGAATACTCAAGTTTTGCGATTCAAGTAAAATTAAAAAAGCAAAAATTCCGTGTCATCTGAATGTTACATTACATGTTATAAACATTGCTTATGGTAGCACTTCAGCAGGTGTATCTTTCAGCAGAAAACAGCAACACTAATGTAGAAGTATCCTACTAACAGGTCTTTGAAATATGAAGCTGGTAAAAAATCTAGAAGCTTTCTCAATGAAGCATTAACACCCCCCTGCTTATACGGAAACTTGCCCTGAAGTCAGTGATGTTTAGGGATTGACGAGCACTACCACCAATCTGAAATAAAATAGAATCAAACATCTTAAAGATTAAAAAAGGGAATGATGGAGTTAAAATGGTGTGACAAAAAGGCCACTCACAATAGCAGGTGTTTAAGTAAGTGCAAAATATTAAAATATTTTACAAAACTGAGTATCCAAATATCAACAAAAGAATAACTGAACTTCTAGATACAAACTTCTCAGAGTTATACCTAGATGCTTGAGGCTGGGGTTGAGACTATGAGAAACTTGGAATAATTAGGATTTTGATAATTTGACATTTGAATTATCCTTCTTTTCCCCCAACTAAATCAGATTTAGTGGTGTGTTAGCACTGAGAGAGGTAATAATCTTTTGGTCTTCAGTGCTTTTTTTTCCTGCTTTTTCCATTCTCACTGCACAGAGTAGCAGTGAGCTCTTGCATTCCAGATTGCAGTGCATAGAACATGAAACAATGAATTCTTAGAAACACAAAACAGAATGAGAACTGGGAAAACAGCTATTGTGAAAGTATTCTAATAAGCAGTTTTTCTATATGCAATATGGTTATGCATTTACCAAACTTTCTTCATGAAAACATTATAAAATGGACATGTACATGCAATTAGATGAATGAAGCAGGAGTACATTACGCATTTTATACTGTTTTCCTACATTTAAGAAAGTACGAATGTCTCACGAAGCCTCCTCAAAATGATGAAATTAAAACTCACTATAGAGCATGCATACCTTAAGAGTTATTCTTCATCCACTTCTGCTACAAATTGTGAATGGTGTTCTGGTGACTTGCTGTGTGTTTTGCTTAGATGAAGTTTTACTGCATGTTTGCTCGCAAATGTCCGACAGCACAACTTACATTTGAACTTAGAGTCTGTGTCCTCTTCTCCAGCTATTGTTTCAGGAGATCTTTGAACTGAAACTCTGGAGATTTCTTGCTCTACCTTGGTTTGCTGCTCCACAGCCAGCCTGTTCATGTCTTTCATTTGGAAACCTAGATGGGATTCTAGGTGGCTAATGTATGTCGATGGGGTTCGAAACTGAGACGCGCAGTCGCTGCAGTAGAAGACTGGATGTCCTTTGTCCATGTTTTTCAAAAACTTTGTTCCTCCGGTTTTCCTAAGCTGATACTTGACATTTGCCAGCCAATGGCTGATGGTGGTCATTGACAGTCCAGTAAATTTAGAAATCTGCATGCGCTCTTGTGGGCCTAGATCTGATAATAAATATTTACCTTCGGATGTCTGGAAGAGGCTAGAAGCAAACTGAGCTTGCAAAATGAGAAGATGCTGAGGGTTCCAGTTTGACTGCCTGCCCTTCCTTTTATGCAGAGTGGAGACCTCTGTTGAGACATCCTCAAAGCGTCGGACATCTATTTCCAACTTCATAGATGGGATCCTTGAAGATGCAGCAGGTTTTGGTGTAGTAGCTTTGGGAAGAACTTTGACCATGTCAGCGATGTCGGAGAGAGCATGTTTTTGAGGTGGAGAAGTACAAGATTGTGCTTGAGCTGACTCAGCTTTCTTGCCTTTGGACTTGGTCAGGTCAATAGGCTGATCATTGTTTTCAAACAAATAGTGCCTGGACACACTTGCAGGCTTTGGTGGGGTTGGAGCAGGAGATAAAACCGGCTTCTCCATCATATTTAGATTAGGTTTGTGGAACATAGAAATTGTGCTAGAACTGGGGCTGGAGTTGGATTGAGGCTGTAAAGGCTCAGTGGCTTTGCCCAAGTGATTATTGAGTACTGACTGCAGTGCACTGAGAGGGCTGACGCAAGGCAGTTCAGATGAATGGTTGGCAGCAGCACAACCATTACTAAGAGAAGCTGCTGTGGGTTCCTTGAGGACTGGTTTTTCTTTTCCACTGTCCTCTTTAATTTTGTCTTCTTCTTTCAAGGGACATGGTTCTGTCTTTTTTGGCTCCAAAGAGACTTCAGATTTGAGGAGAGGTTCTCTCTCGCTCTGGCTGAGTGAGGCAGGCTCAGCTTGGATGCCTTCTTTAGCATAGTCCTTTTGTACGTCCTCCTTGTCATCTGTTTCCTTCTTCACTTGAGTGCACTGAGCCACATTTGCTGATATAGGGACTAGAGGCATGACCTTCCACTTTGGAGCTATGGGCCTCAATTTATTGGTGATCGTTGGCCTGATTTGCAGCACTTGGGAACCCACAGGCAAAGATGGCTTAGCTCCTTCTGAGAGCTGATAAGCTGCGTGGATGCTGGGATATGCACTCCAGCTGGGTGCTCCATTTTGAGCTTTATTGATGGCTGTTGTGACAGTGTTCTCCAAGGACTTTAAAATGTCCCCACCACCCTTTGAACCATCTTCTAAATCTTCTTCTCTGAGGTACTGGTATTTCATTGTGGGATCCAGTGGTTTCTGAAGACTGTCTTCATACTCTTCAGTTTTTACTGATTTCTCATCTTTATTTGCATCATCAGCTTTATCTTTTTTACTTTCTTTTTTTAGTTCAGAAGTGGGGGGTATGCATTCTGCAGATGACTTACTGGTTGGTTTTGAAACCGAGCTGTCATTGGCTGGTGCTTCAGACAGTGATTGCATTTTTTCCACAGCTAAAGGATCCAGAACAAGTTGCTTTCCTTTCTTTGAAGCTGAACTTGTGACTTTCAGGAAATGGCCAGTGACCATCATGTGGGTTGTGAGCTGCTGCAAGGTATCATGGGAGCTTCCACATTCCATACACTTCAGAATCTGGGATTTGCAGGCCTCAAACTGCCAGGTATAGCTGGCACCATTCTGGTAGCCATAGCGATTGTTAGATGATAATTGCAGGTTCGCATTCTTCTGAGGAGAAAAAGTATCTGAGAAAGACCCTGTTGTGGAATCAGGGGAACAAGGCCTGTTAACATCAAACACGCGTTTCTTTGCTGGAGTGACCATTTTTGAAGAAATGGTTGGTACTGGCTCCTTCAAAGGCACTTTTTGGTAATGTTTTGTTTTTATCATATGAACACTCAGATCTTGAAGGGAATCAAAAGAGTCACCACAGAACATACATTTCAGAACTTTCTGTGCATCTTCCTTGTCCATATCCTGGAAAGCCCTTTTTCGGGGCTTTGAGTAGCTGGTTGGTCTGTGCTTGTCCTTTTTATGGTTGTCATCTTGGTAGTGACCTGTTTCATTCATATGAACCGTTAGTTCTACCAGAGTGTCATAGGCAGCACTGCACTGCCGGCACCGAAACCGGCTGGCACCTGTGAACACAGTTCCACACATTTTGCTGCTCTGCCTGTAGAGCTGGACTGAGCTAAACAGGTTAGGTTTGGAGACAGGTCTGGAAGGCAGATTCTGCTGTAAGCTTTTTGACAGTGCGTCTTGGTGCCAATCAAAATCAGCTTTGTTCCCTCCATTTCTGTTGTCACAACTCCTCTTTTCAGAGGCAGACAACTTGAAACCCAACCCCAAGCCTGTCCAGTAAGAGTCTGACAGTATGTTGGCATAGACTGCGGTCATTTTATCCATGCAATCGTGTGCTTCATTCTGGGCTTTGGGATGGATGCTGGTTTTTGGGTCCTGTGGCTCTCTAGAGCAAATGCTTTTAATATCTGCCACATGGTCACTACCATCACTTAGTAGTGATTCATTTTCTGCATCCTGGTTAGATATATGACTGACAGGGGAATTCTGGTAACTAAAGTTCCCTTTCTGCTCAGGACCCACTTCGTGTTCTTCATCCGTGCCAGTGTCATTGCTGCCCTGAAGTTGAGCAGTTGAGTTGTCATCATCATCTTCTTCCTCCTCCTTTATATCTTCCTCTTCCTTTAAATCTTCCTCTTGAACATAACCTGGAATGTAATGTCAATATATGAAATAATTGGTTAAAGGAGGATACCACAGTTTGAGCTTTCTAGTTTCACTATTTTTTTTTACCAGACTTCATTTTAATCTACAACTTTGTTGCCCGTTAGTTCTGGAAGTGAAAAAAAAGCCAAATGATGTTTCTTTTTTTGAAGATTGCTGCATTGTATTGGCAGATGATCATAATTTTTTATAACTGCCAGAGATTCTTAGTTAACAATTTTCCTGTCACAGGAGTATAATTCTAGCTGCCCTGTACAGGACAGTTGAAAAATTTGTATGTAAGAATTCAAAGTTTATGCTAAAAGCTTCAATTTTATCAAATTGTTTTTAGCCTCAGTGGAAGAAAGGGGAGACTTGTCAAGGATCAACAGAAAAATAATACCAAAATGCCCAAATCAAAGCTGCCCTTAAAAATAACTAAGCAAAAACAAAATAAAATTCTAGTAGTCTGCCCTGGTTTGAGCAAGAACAGCCCTACCCCATACATACTCACAGTTATGAAGTAATCCTAAAAGCTCAGGGAGCACAAGGTAAATGAGCCTCAAAGTGTTATTTTTAAAAAAAGCTTATTCCTTTCCATCTTCTGAGAAAAACAATTTTATGGCTCTTTGAGAACCTGGCTCATTTTGCTCCCTTGAATTTGGTGCTCCTGTAATGAGCATATGGACAAAGCCTTCCATAGTTTTCTCCAATATGCGTTTCAATTTTTCAATCTATTTGCATGTGTATCTCACCCCTTCCAACACATGTTTGCCATCAAACCAAAGAGATGAACCAGAACTAGAGGAACTGTTTCCTGGATGAAGCTGCAGTATAAGAGGAAAACGATGTCTCTCTCTGTGGATGGGCTAAGAAACCCATGTGAGTCATCTTTCCTACACCATTCCCACGGTCTCAGGACCCACACAGATCACAGCAGCTTAGAGCTGGGCTTGGCTTACTCCAGGGGTGATACCAGGCAGCTTCACAACCAGGGGCAAAGGTAGCGGCAGTGGCTATGAGCAAATGACCTGGTCATCATTTTATCATGATAAAATAATAATTACATAGTAGTGGGAACCCTGTGCTCTTCAATAGATGCTTTCAGCGAAGAAGCTTAATATTAAATATTAAGTGTTAAATACTGAAAGAAATCAGCTTTTTAGTAAGTTAGTTGGGGTACAGTAAATATTAGTAGCCCCATTTACAGATGCTGAAACTGAGGCAGGCAACAAAGACAACACTAAATAAAAACCCATATTTTTATCCTTGGTAAACTTTTTCCCTAATAACCAGATAACACTTTCCACGCACCCCTTTCTAAGCTCATGCTTTTCAGGGGGACTAGAAGAATGGAGGGACATGGAGGAAGCAAAAGCTCCTATACATCATGAGTAGTAACCTTGTTAAACAAGCAGCATGAACTGATGAGCAGGACTGACATGGTTCTCGCGGTGTTAGAGACACTGTACAGCGTAGGTAGCAACGCTGGCCCCCTGCCAGCATGTATCACAGTGCCAAGCATATTATACCCAGCAAAACAAAAATAAGGAGGGAATCCAATGCAGGAATCAGACAAAACAGAAACCTAATAGCATTCACAGAGTTTTGGGTCAGTGTAAATTTGATTCTCTATTTCAGCAGCAATTTTTAGAGTATTATTAACCCATTTGTCACCAGAAGGTAATTTCTTCCTTTGGAAGACACATACAGTAGTTTCTTCCTCATGATATCCTTTGTCCTTCTAGAAGGATTTACTAGGAGAAGCAGAAGTAGCAGACAGCTGCACATCCCCCACAATACAGATAAAATTTTCTGCTTAATTAGGCATTGACATGTTTACTATAACCTTTACAGAAGAGTAACTCATGCTGAGAAATCCTCTTTTTTTGTGTCTGTATAAGACACAGACAATCTCATGAAAGTGGGAAAAGTAACATTAGAAAGCACCACCAAAATGTCACAAAACCATCAGTCAGGTCCATTATCATGGTTAAGGGTTCTGGACAGCTTTGAAAATGTCTTTCAGTATCCTACTTGTAAAACCACCTCTGTTTATGTAAATGATTTAAATTGCTGTGGGCATTTTAAGGACAGTGGAGACTTCTTCTGTGCAGACATCTTAGGGTACAAGAAATACATGTGCCCTCTCAACAGTGGTTTTTAGTAAGATTTCATTGGACTTGAAGTTTGATATGAACTGATTTAACTATTTAACAGAAATAACATTAATTTAAGTGGACTTTGCATTATTTATTTTGTAAGTAAAGGGTGTATTCAGCCTGTACACTCACATGCTTTAAATGCAGTGTCTGTAATAAGCTGCATAAATTTTGCACATCATACTGATGTCCATATAATAAATTGTGGAGTGACCTGTTGTCTTCCCACCAGTTCTCCCCTAGGCTTATTCTGACATTCCAAACCTCTGAGATGCTCATACGTAGCTGTCTAACAGGGGGAAAAAAAATAAAAAGAAATCCACCTCCTATTCCTAGATGAGAATTTTTCCCATTGAAATTAAAGAGGCCCAGGCAGAGATGTAAAATGGGTAATGTGCAGTCCTGAGGAAGAGGAAGACTGAAATTCCACTATGGTCTTGAAGACTGGACAAAACCCAGGAGCTTCAAAGCATTGAATGGAAGCAATTTCTGGCTTCCTAAATGGAAACACAGTATTTAGGTTTAGTGCTGATTGATCTTAAGATAGCATATGTCAAAATCATGACATCAGTAAGGATAGTATTGTCATATGGATAATAATCACAAATACAATTCTAAAATGTTTTAACTTTAAAAAAAATTTCTTCTGTGTCCCTATGATTGGAGTCATAGTAACTCAAGAAACCTGCTTCTCTAGGACAAGGGCTGCAATAAACTGCTGATTCTTCAGTCTTCAAAAGATAACATTTGCTTACATATTTCTACAGAGTAACTAGAAGAAAGCAGGTCCATTTAATACACCTGCAAAAACTCTTCTTTGAATGTATGAGTCTAAAACCACCCACATCCACCTTGAAGCCTTGACCCTACTATGCAGACAGCACTAAGCCAAGTGCCCGGTGATGCTGAATCTGGTGTTGACTTTCAAGCCCTTGCACCCCTGACTAACCTGTAATATGTACCATGTTCCACATCATTTCTGACCTTGAATTGTAGAGTGTGAATATATATATATTTTTTTTTAAGTGTTCATTCTGACTGTTAACTTTTCCACCAGTGGATGCTATTTTCACTCCAATTTGCACTTTTTCCACATCGAGAAACATTTCTTAAAATACATATATATATATATATATATACCTGCTTCTTTCCAAGACTGGAAAATTTATTTTCTGCCAAGAAGAGGGACAGTGAATCATTGTCCAGAGCTACACTACTAATCCCTGTAAAACCCATGCACCATCTGCACTTCTTCACATATATATATTCCAGTTTTACTTGAAATAACATCATTAGTAGAGCAATCTCACAGTGCTACAAGGTGATCTTGTTTCCTTCTTGTCTGGCTTCAGCTCAAACATCTTTTTGTATTTGGCAGAAACTGTTTCTTTCTCTGAAATATTTCATGCAGATAATGGGTAATGACCACTTCTCATTCCTTTTTCTCAAAAATGTCTAACTACATTAGCTACCCAAAGACAAATCTTAACCTGACTCTTTGTAGAAGTTCATAGCTATAGATTCATTCCAGTTTGAAAGTCAAATGAAGAGGTATATTAGCAGCTAAGCAAAAAAGATCCCTACTCTATTGCATAACTCTTATATCATAGACATTTGGAATTTAACAGGCTGAAAACCAATGCAACACTCTGGGAATGCAATAGAATTTCATGGAAAGAACTCTCAAAAGATGAAATTTGTAATACAGGAGTGGATTATATAATTTCAGAACTTTTTAGGCTACATTAAAAATTCCTGTTGAATTCTGCAAGATGGAGAGACAACACAGGGAAAGGTTACCATTCTCAAGCACAGAGTGTCTGGCTCTGAATCATGGGTGTTAGAGATGAAGGAGAACCATCTGGTCTAAACATCCTGGTAGTATGAGGTTTATTTCTAAAATCATGTGTGTCCTGAGGAAGGTTTTAGATGTTCTCAAAACCTCGGAAAAGGCCAAATATGCTCAATTGTCTCTTTTCTGGGAGGTCAGTTATTATTTTGGATAATGGGAAATTGTTTGTACCTTTTGCTGCTATCATTATTCACCATCAGTTTGCAGTGGCTCAGTATGGAAGTTCCAATAACCACCCTGGTGATGCAGTTCTGTGTCCAAAACAACTTGTCATCTCAGATGAGACATTTTCCTTCAATATTCCTTTGTTGTCCTTTTTTTTTTTTTTTTTTTTTGGAAATAGTTACAGCAGTTAATACTAGAGCATGAATTTCTAGCTCTTTCAGAGCAAAGAAAAGAAACATCCACTAGCATCCACTGCTGGAGCATAGAGGCAGACTCTGCAGTGCCAAGCTTGCAAGCCACTGCATCTTCGGAGCAAGGGAACCTGGAGTGTCTTCTGCTGTAAGTGAATTTTAACACACAAAGGCATTTCCATAGATCCATAACTATTATTTATATATCATGCTGAAATGAAGCAATTTAGGGATTTCATTTGTTGTACTCTAATTGGAGGTGTATTATGAAGTTTTCTATTAAATGTCCAATTTACTACTGGTTAAGAAGACAAAATACCCACTGGTTTCACTGGGACCCTTAGCAGCACAAAGAAGAACAGAATCCAGCCCTTGCACCCCTGCCTTCCATACATTGCATCCTACGCAGTTACGAGTCAAAGGAAAATGATCAGAGGCTGGAAGCATATGTGCAGGGAACTGGCTTGTGAGTGACCCATAAACTGGAAGCAAAATCAAGAAAAAAACAACCAAACAAAAGGAAGACTGAAAAAAAGAGGTGAGCTGATGTGCTCTGCTAAGCTGGGAGTCCACAGCAGGCATAGAATTATTATGAAGTCTTTCCTTGAGTAATTGTCCTTAAGGATGATGTTGTTTACATAGTCACTTATTACACTGTGAAAAAAAACCCAACTTCAGTCATCCTTGCTCTGGATTCCATCAGTTTGAATGGCTGAATTGCCAGGTGCTAGCTGTTGCAGAAATGGATTTAACCAAGCTCAGAGCCAACAGTTCAAGTTCCTTACATGAGGGCTTACAGTATAAGTGAATAATTTGCCTTTGGTTAAAAACATTTCTGTTTGTTGTTTTCTACAAACTCCTGGAACTTACAGTTCCATTCTTTCAGCCAGCTGAAGGTGTTTGATATTCTGCATATTGCATTTAAAGCAAATATGCTTCTAATGAAAGCTATGAATCATTCCATCACTTGAATGCAAAGAACTCTGCCCAAGCAGCAGACTCCTGCCTCTGCCTCATCCCTCCATCCCCCCTGCCTGTCCCACGCACCAAAGTACTTGCCTTGCAAAGTTTCAGATAGGTATCAGGCAGTCATCACATCACCACAACATTGATACATGTTGCATTTAATTGCTAGTACAGGCACAAAGGATGCTTTCTCAAAATGCAGTTTGGCCCTGAACAATTAGGAAGACAGTAGCAGCAAATATGTTTTCCTCTTTAGCAATTTTGATCGCAGCAGTGTAAATCATTTTACTGATGAAAACATAAGTCTGAAACTTTTGTCTCTCTTTGCCTTTCTTTTCTCTTGTCCTATTTATTGTTGTGGAAAATAGCAGAGAGGCTTTGTAAATTTATACACTTAAAATCCAAGTTTCAAATTATGTTTTCCCTCTTTCATTACCCCAGGTTCCCCTAAATACTAGTCTAAATTTCTTTAAATGGCATGAGCTACCAATCAGAATCATAAAAAAATACATATCTATATAAATTGAAATTGTAATGAGTCTTACCAGTGTATTGCTAGCACTTTGGTTCATTTGATATGAACTTTGTTTTTTTAAAGTACCACATGGTAAGGCTTTGAAACTTCAGTTTGTAAAAAAAAAAACTGTAACAGCCTTACAGCCTTTGAAGTCACTACTGATATAACTCTGAACAGATCCATTCAAGTTCAACTAACATCAGACAAATGTTTAGTGTATCAGAGGAAGCCACAAAAGCAAGGATTTCATCAATATTTCACAACAGCCTCAGGGAAACTGTAGATTGCAATGCTGTAGGGCAGCTAATGGAATTACACACAAGGGTTTTGTACATTTAAAATAAGCAGCTACTAAAAAAATTACCCTTCAGTTTGATAGAAACTGTATAAAACTGCAGATGGGAAACAATTAAATAGCTACCAACATTTATCCATGTCAGCCTGATAGGTCATTTAATAACAGGTATTTCTTTCCTTCTTTCTTTTTTTTCCTGGTAGGGCAATAATAAAGATTAACATTTATGAAAAGTAGCATAAAATATAGTACATTCAAATGAATAATTAAAGATGCTTCTGAGGAATATGTTTGCTATTGTATGGCCATGAAGACTACTCTTCAGTAATGAAGTACATTTATATTAAACACAATTATAAACAGAAAGAAGATGAGGATTATGTTTATGGACACTTGCTTTTTATCCTAAAAAAAATAGATCTTTGACTCATTTCTACTGAATCCATGGCTTATTCATGGACAGCATTTCCTCAGAACACACTCCCCTCAAAAAAAGAGCTAGGCCCTGGCTTTGAGTGTATGTGAGGTACTCCGAAGCTGGACATACTACATGTAACAAACCAGATCAACACTTTCCCTTGAAAGGCTTTTGACCAGAGTGAAGAATTCTGCATGTGAAAGCACAATGTTTATTCTAAAAGCACATTCCTATAATCATATTCCTTTTCATTACTATGTGCACCATGTATAAATCTTGAAGTACTAGACCTTGGTTTTGAGTGCTTAGGTATGGTCTGCTACTGTGGGAAATTGCTACTTCTGTTAATAACTAATGCTTGTTCCCTGCATTCAATAGCACAATGTGAGACAAATTATTTTATTATTATTTTTAAAAGACTGCTTATTTCTTAGCCTCTCCAATTCAAAACAGACCAGCTGGATAAATACAACAGAGCTCCCAGTCTGAAGCAGAAGAATTTAAGCCCTGATTCACAAAAACCCATAACCATGTTAAATTTGTCCTATTAGGAGTAAGAGTAGATAGGCTTCTCTGCCATAAAGAGAGGCCATGGCATGAGGATGCTTCACTGCCACAATTACTTAATAATCAGTTGATAATATGTAAACAATAGCAGCCTGATTTTGGTAATGTGACTAAGGATTATATGAGTCAGCCTGGATAGAAAATCTGCCAGAGCAAGGAGCAAGGCTCAACTGTCATAAGTACTGCATCTGCCACTGACTGCTGAGGTGGCCTCTTGCAAGTCACATGGTCAGTTTAAAGCTCAGATTTTTTGCTGCTAACCTCCATGAACATTCATTTCCTCTTCCAAATGCCAGCCTCCCTGCCTGGTGAACTGCAGAGTGCTGCTTCCTGTACATGTTCTGCAGGAGACACACTGGGAAATGCACTGTGCTTCTATGGTGAAGAGAAAATCTAGAGCCATTTGGGTACTCAGCTTCATGTCCAGATGAACCCAACAGCACCTGTTACATGTCATCATTAAAGTGCAGAATTCATGTGCAGCTGAAGATGCTGTGTAAAGTGCAAACTCCTTGCAATAACTTGTTGACTAGAAGCTAGTATTACAGCCTATTTTTAAAAAATACTAATATGGCTTTAAAAACAGACTGTTATTTGTAATGCAGTGAGCCTTTTGATTTTCCCTTTGGAGACACAGCCATATAGCAGCTCCAACGAGCTCTGCTTTATGCCATACTTGCCAGTAATATTCATAAATCTGTGCTGGTTACTCATAGCTGGTTAAACCACAGCTGCAACATCATTTGTCTCTTCACATCTCTTTAGATAAGGTATGTAAGTCAAAAGTGGGAGTAAAATGAAATAAATCTTCCTCATCTTCTTGCTTTGTTACAGGCAATAAAAAACTGCAAATAATTTTGAAGTGTGAATGTTCTCTTGCTGCGTTTTCAGTGAAAAAGGAACACTAGTGAAGAATACATAGGTCATGAAGTGTTTTATTTCCCTCTTTATTTTCCTTTCAGGAGCATACTGTTGCAAATGTTGGTCCAAATTAATAGTCTGTTTCTTTTGTGACAAATATCACGGCCAACAAATGTTGACTCTTGACCATTAGACATCCCTGCACTTATAGCCACATAACCATCAAAGCACTAAGCCAGCATGAAGGTCATTACCCCAAACAGCATCTTACTTTGACCAACTTCCCAGATATGTAAGCAATAAGCAGTTGCAAGAGATTGATATGATACTTTGTGAGTAATTTGGATGAACTATAACACTAACCCAGTAAAGTATTATAATTTTAAATGTGTCCAGAAAATAATTGAAATTCTGGTTTAGCTTCATCTTAATGCACAGTGCTGGGTATATTTAACAGCTGACTAGTTTAGCATGAATATTGCTTTACAAATGAGGTCATATTGTTTTTAAGAAACAATATTGCTATCAAACATGTTTAGGAGGAAAAGCAAGAGATTATGAGTACACTTTTAACCTTTCTGTCTCTTTCTATATCTGTTTACTGTGGTGATTTAGGTGCTCAGTGTTGTTTGAAGGCAAACATAGAAGGTTCTGGCATTTAAAAGAGATCCAGTAATGAGCAACTGGCAGTCAGATTCTTTCTTATTATTACTCTGTCACAAAATCTCTGTTCTACATCATTTCATCTTTGCAACACCAGTCAGAGATGAAAAAGGTCAAAAGATCTCCTTCAAACACACAGTCTGTACAGGCACAACACCATTTCTGAGTCACGTGCAACAGCCAAAATTCAGTCTGTGCTGTGGAAAAAGAATAGAGTCCATAGGCAACAAAGTTTCTTTAGAGAGAAGGCTTTCCTCCTGCTGGCACTGACACATCCAGGTCAGAGTGGCATCATCTACTAAGTCTAGTTCAGAAGCCTTTTTTTTAACCCTTACCCTGTTGTCAGAACGAAGGATACCTAAAGAAGCCACTCAAAGAGTATTTAATATATACAGCATGTGTACTTCCACCTCCACAATGCTTGGGCACCTCTCCACCCAAGGAAGGAAGCACACGAAGAGACAAGTCCTGCTGTTCCCCTGGTCCTGCAGCAACTGTGGTAAGAACCAATCTGTGATCCTTTGAAAGCTGTTTCAAAGATTGAAATAACTTCTTTACAGGTCCTTCTGTGAGAGGCATGACTGCTGGTCTGCCTGTGCTGGATTTGGCACCATGAACTTGTAATCACATTTACCTGAAGTTATGGGGGAACTGTGTCTTATCACTCTTAACAGACCATGTAAACACACTGTGTCCTTATTAGTACCACTGTAATTTGATTAATGTACTGCCCCCAACACCAATTCTGCCCTACAAATATCTTTTACCAATATGGAGCAAAATTCTTCCTGCCCCTAAAAGCTTCTGGTTTTGATACCCTTCAGTGCTTTCCTTTCTCTTTCCACACAACCTGGGATGCTGCCTCACTGTTCCTTGCAAAAGTGAAGGCCTATTAACAGAAAGAATGCTAATAATTGCCAGTAGTAAAATTAGCACTGTTGGTTCCATTCTGCAAGAAACTTATGCAAAACAAATCAATCTGTGTCAGAAGGAAAAGCTTCCAACTGATAGGGAAAATAAATACAGTTTCCAAGTATCTATCAAGTTTATTAAAATAATGGAAATTTCTAAGACAAAAAAAAGAAAAATGACTGAAACACAAATATTAAACTGTGTCTCAAATGATCCAAGGAAGGGCTTAGATCCAGGGCCAGCACACAGATCATTTACAGATCACAATCACCACAGTCTCATTGTTGCATTCCTGCCCTGTCCTAAGTGATAACTGAAATTTATCATATGGGACACAGCATAAAACAACCCCAAAACCAAAAAACCAAACCCAAACAAAACCAGGCAGCAACAACAGGAGGCTGCAGCTGCACAGGATCAGCTTTTCCTGAATCTCAGCAAGAAATAACAACTATGAGTTATGGTAAAAAAAATCCAATAATCAGGAAGGTCACTTACTGACAGAAGTGACTTCTTCAGCACAGGCATCATGATGAAACCACTGCTGAAGGGAGGGACGTCACTGGGAACAAAAAGGCTATGTGCTATATCCATCAGAGCTGGGTTTAAGGCCTGCAGGAGTTCACAGAGCACTCTAGTGGATCAAAAATCCAGACTCTAAAATCCTGAAAGAGTGGATTAACTATCACTACTAACCAACTCTTTAACAGAATAAAAACACTATAAACTTCCCTGCATTTTTTTTACTAGGGCCTCACTCAGAACTTGGAGGGAAAAGCAACAGAGGGCATCTGACCTCTGCCAAATTACTCATAATACTGACTGACTTTCTGAAAAATGAATTGCTGCTGCAGACAAACCCAAATACAAAAAGAGCCATAAAAAAAGCAAATTTAAAAAAGCAGCTATTTAAAACATTCACAGAATTAAAAATGTGTTTCTTGCTGTTTCTAGGAATCACAGGTGTGAGTGCAGACAAGAGCTTGGAAAAAAGGCCCAGAGAACTTTCAAGTGTGGTTAAATACACACAAAGAGCAAAACTTCTCCATTTTTATTTCCTACCTCTTCCATTTCACTGCCTCCCAGGCATCAGCATGCAATTGGGACACCACCTTTGGAGCTCTGCACTTCTGCAGAGGAGCAAATGTACCTGGGATGTTTATTAAGGCATCATTATATGTCTGTGTGACACTATTTATTTTCTGTGGCAGAGACCATGCCAGGTCAAGATCAACAGTTTGAGCAGACAATTCATCAGGTGGAAGCAGATGGCAGAGGCAGTATAAGAAATAGCTTGAAAAGGAGCACAAAACTGAAATGGATGGAAGTGTAAAAGTAATGAGAAAGTGATCAGTGAAACTACAAACAACAGAAGATAAATCAAACAAAACAAGTGCAGGACAAAGACCAGTACAAGAGGGTTTCCTTAAACATAAACAAGGTTTTAACCTCTATGACAACAGGTGAATCCATGTATAATGTTTTTCCTCAAAATTCTGCTGGGAATCAGGAGGATGAACAGTGCTGGAAAAAGATCAAGGCATCCAAAAAAAATTGGTAAGAAAACCAACCTATTTTCTTAAATTTGTGGTGGAAATGGAGGCAGAGAGAATTCAGAAACTGAAGCATTACAAGGGATTTTACACATTATATTTATACCCATGTTGAAACTGCTTTGACATTGTGTTATATTGTCAGAGTGTGCTATGGGATCTGCACCCTTGAAGCAATGACTGAAATTACATAGAAATAAAGGATTGGGCTTTACACCAGTAAAATCCTTTTGCAAGCAAGAATCCAATTATTCATGACAAAAAATCTTGTGTACTTTATCTAAAACAGATTTTGGAATATCTACTGCTAATCTGAAAATAAAATGTATAATTTTTTGTTTGTATCACTGTGACTTGTATAAGCTTAGGTCTGCACAGCTTCTTTGATGATACATAAGGCTACACTGGCTATGGACACTAACTAAGACCTAGTTGATTTGCTAAGTAGAGAAAGTCCTTTGAGATTTTATGGGTAAACTTGATTTGGAGCTATAAAACTGAAGCATTTATTACAGTCCAGAGGCCAACAACACTTCATTATAGACTGTCTAAACACTTTCAGTTTATCCACTATGTTCAAATCCAAACAATACTTCCCTTTTAAAGCATTTCTGGCCAATTCTCTTTCTACCAGGAATAACACCAAAACCCCCCTGAATTTTTAATGTGTTTATCAAACTATGCTAAAATTTAAATGAAGGCAAAGGATGTCACAGCTCTAGCTAGTACCTGCACAAGGTTTGTCTTGAATGACTACCAGTTTGCCTTCCCTACATGCACTAATTACTGCATGTAGCCACCAATGCACAGCTGGAATTTGACTAGTCTGTATTTGAGTTTTTAAATTTTTAAATTTTTCAACATGCATCATACTGCCAGTTCACTGTTCCTACTGATTGGAAATCTGTTGCACAAACAGAGGAAAAACCATGTTTAAAACAAGATTCAGAAAGACTGAAACTGCTTTTAACTTATTATTTAAGAATTTACTATGTTTTAATACTCTGTTCCTTAGAAACAGGAGTCTTTAAACACTCACTGGGAGAGGAATTGGCAAAACTGCCCATCTTTGCTTCTGCCTCAGAGAAGTTTAGTTAAACAAGCTTGGTCTTCTTGGCAACCAACTTGTTGTCTAATGTCTTTGGTCCATGGGCCAAATGCTTCCCAGTGGAAGCATTAAGACTCCCAGACAAGGCAGCAGTGCTCCACATCACCAGCTCTTCTCTAAAGCATTTGCTCAAACAGGAAAGCCCTCCAAAGACCCTCTTCAGGAGGCCCCAGCTGGCACATGTCAGAGCTGTCAGGAGCCACATGCTATCAGATGCCACTGTAGCCACTGTCTAGCAGAGCTATGATACTGCAGGAGTAGCTAACCTGTATGGTGCAGAAATGCAAACTTCTCAAAGTGGTTCCCACATGGTCAGTTCATTTCAGTCAGCTCTTGGGGTCTATTGAGCTTCCTGCATTGATGAGATAAGCCTGACTGTAACCTGGAGTGTGAGTTGCCCATACTTGGGTTACATTTCTAATAATTTTTCAGATGCTAATGGAATATTAACTGTTCCATGTGCAATAGGCTAAGTTTCTTACTGTGTAATTCTTTTGAAACAAATGGATTTAGGCAGAGGAAAAATTGGCTCAATGTTTTATTCTTCTTGGCTCTCTCTGTACAGAACCTTTTCTTGCTGCTAGTGGTTTTTTCTGTCTGATTGATATATACATATACCCAATTTTTACTGCCAATAGCAGCGGAAGTAGGCAGTGTCTATATCCTAAACTCTCTAGCAAGGTATCAAAAATAGCAGTAATTTAGAAGAAAAAATATTCATGTACAGTTACTCCAAAGCCCTCACACTCCTGGCAAATAGCACATCTGCCCTTGCTGGTGATGTTCTGCAGGACCTGAGCATTTCTTCAGAAGATTCCTTCTTCCTTTTCCTTAACCTCATAACTTTGAGCATATGTTATCAGGGGCTCTGAAGCACAGTACTGAGGACAGCCAATCCTATACAAGTGCAATCTAATCCCAACAATATTAAAAATCTAAATATCTAGTAGAATAGTTTGGGAATAATTTCATTTTTATGGAAAGCAAAACATTGCCCATTACTTTGGAAACTAAAAAGTGCATTTCCACTTCACCTCCTCCCTTACCATCAATCTGAAAAGAAGGATGAGATGATTTCCCATATTATTTCCCAATTTGTTTGTCCTCATGTGATCGAGAGGCAATGTCTCATATGAAATTAATCTTCCTCCCTAGTCCTTTCCCAAGCCAATTTAGTCTCCCCAACCAGTATCAAGTGCCACAAAGTGGTTTCACCACTAGCTGTTCTTCCTTCTGCTAGGAGCAGCCACATGATTTGCTTTTTCTCCTGGATGCTGGGAAAAATGCTGGTGTTAGTGGAAGCAGACAATTAAAGGTCAAAAAATAAAGTGTTTTTTTTTGTTCCACCCTGTAAAAAATCTGTTGCTGTCAGAGAGAAGCAATCATATCTCAAATGCACTTTACTGGGCTGAGAAGATCTGTTTCTCAAGTTAAACTATGTAACATTTAAATATCAAAAACTTTGTTTGTCTAATGAGGGAAGTATTGAGGGGGGAGAAATGAATTATATGCTTGATGTATACTGAAGGCTGGGAAAATTAAGGCCATTTCCCATGGTGAGAATGCAGTGATTTCAGTTTGTGAGAGTAAATTAAACCTTTGGGAGAATTTGTCTTCCATTAAATTGAACAGCTAAACAGGCACAGAAGATTTTAATGTCACCACCAACAAACCCCAAAGGTTGCAAAAAGAAAAAGAAACACTGTTTTCTTGTTTGGAAGTTCTCTATCTCTCTACCTAGGAAAAATACAAACTGAAAATGTATGTTGAGACACAAAGACTCTTAAAGATCATAATTCCATTCCTATACCATATGCTATTAATGTCTGTCAACACTGTTTAGCCAGCAACTGCTGACAGAACCATATTTGCTATCTAAATACATCATAAATAAATCAGTAATGAACTGCTTTAGTAAACCTTCTGCACTGATTGGAAATACAGATCAAGTAAACAAACTCTGGGGATAGCATTTTGCAGCTAGAAGTATATACAACTGTTTAATGTCAATGACAAAGTCACTCACACCTCTCTTGCTGGCAAGAGACAAAGCGGGTGAAAGAAAACCATAAGGATGGCAAAAGTGTTTAATCAATTGTAGCAAATGTACCTGTCAGCATTCATCATATTACCTCTCCTTTATTTTTTTGTACCTTATGCAAATCTCAGAAACAGAACTTTCAGCAGGAAGAGTTACAAAATATGTTGGGAGCAAAAGCAAATCTCTCGGCTCAAGTCACGGCCTCGTGACAAGGGAATGGTCATCAAAACCTAGCTGAGGTTCATGAGCTCTCCAGGTCAGACCTGCAAGAAGCAGGCACAGGCTCTGCTGACTTTCTGGTGAACAAAAGAGCAGATTTTGTCTTAAATATGAAGTTCTTTGAGGCAGTGCTACATCCTTAGTAGGAAAGACACAGGAACTAAGATTGGGTCTCAAAGTGGATTCCTGACTCTGCTGCAGGTTAGCTAGCAGTTTTGCAGTGCAGAGTTTCTGTGTGCTTTTGAAGGTGAAAATGCATGAACATTTGTGTCAAAATTTGGCATTGAGATGCAGAATACCCTGCAGTCAAAACCTTCCAGTGCTTTGTGAACATGTGAGATATACAATGGTAGGAAACATTCTCTTATTTGTTCAAACACACCTACCAAATACCTGGACAAAGAGCAACTGTTTGGTGGAAAGAGGCTTGAACTAGAATTTATCTTGTCAGGTGGGATATTGAGAGAGGAATTACTAGTGTAATGTTGACTGCTAGAGTAAAAAAAAAAATCTACTAGCACCATAAAATTGTAATTGAATAAATATTTCTAGTCTTCTCAACTCTTTTGACACAGGTTTTTTGAAACTTACTTTCTGACAGCTTTCTGGTAATTAGACACCACAACTTTATATCAGAAGAACAGTCTTAATTAAGACTGCAGAGAGATGCTAAAATTATAATTTCCTCAATGCTATATTTTAGCAGCAGAAATTCTTGGAGATCCCTGTGGGATGAAACTTTAGTCCAGAATAAAACAAGTGCTAATTTATCATGATGCTTGCAATGGATGATATTTTAAGAAATAGAATTTATCTCCTAGATGGAGGATTAAAAATTTCTCTGAATCCCACCAGACAATTAAACATCTTATCCTTTGTTGCCTCCAAAATCACTTTCAGTTCACAACCCGAGCCCTCTTTAAGACACAGAAAAAGACCTGTTTACAAATTCAGATCATTGACAAGGCTCACAAAGCAGTGGCAGGTGTTACTCTTTATAACAGGATTTAGCTCTGTACACAGAAGGCTAATGCAGGGAATGAGGGAGGCTACAGCTTGTTACGCCCCACCAGCAGGGCACTCTGTCTGTCCTCAGTACAATAAAACAGGATCCATCATCCAGGATGCACACCTTCACCTGGTGCTCTGCATTTCCCATTCACCTAGAGTTCAGTGAGCAGATGTTAAATATTGAAATGGAAAAGGAAAGGAGCCTGGGTTAAAAGGAGCATGAGTCTGTAAGGTAAGAAGATCTTATCTTGCAGTAAATCAAGACATAAATTTAAATTATGAGCACCTTAAGAAGGCTGAGGTTCATGCAAAAGAATACAGTGTAAGACAAGGTTCCCTCTGGTGTCATTTGTTTTTGTGACAAGCTGCAGAGATTGCTGGAACAGAAGAAGTCCCAAGCTCCTAAATACCATCTCAAGTAGAGCACATGTAAAAAAGAAGAGAAGCGGCACCGTCTGGATGATAAACATTCATATTTTACAACCTTTCAGTTTATTTACTGATATATCTTTTTCTAACTATATTTGTTGTTTGTATCAGCTTGCCTAGGCAAAACAGAGCCATACATAATTCAGGGATAAAATTGCCATCAAGTCACTGCAGAATCTAAACAAATAGACCCCAAACATATATTTTTCATTAATAACCCTCCATTACCAAGTTCTGACACTTTGAACCAAAAATAAATAAATAAAATGGCAAGATAAAAAAGAAAGACACCTCATTATTTAATGCCAGTCTCCCTGGCTTTGCACTTGGAGCTGGTAGAGGCATTGTCTGAAAAGTTAGTGCTTAATGTGACCTGGGAGAGGTGGCCCAGGCTGGCAGGGGAGGACATGGAGAAGCAATCAGCCACTTGGCCAAAGCTGTCACCAGTCCTCAAGCCTGCAAGACAAGGCTAAGTGTGGAAGCTCCCATGCCACTTACACATTTCATTTTTTGCTGTCTTCCTGTCCAAAAAAAGGAAGAAAGGGGGGGGTGGGGAAAGAAAAAGAAAGAGAAGGGTGGAGTGGAGAAAAGGAGAAAGAAGAAAAAGAACTGTTAATTTACAGAGCTGAAAATAACATCTACTAATGGGCTTTTGCACTCCTCCTTTAGTCACTGCAAGGTCATGATCAGAAGTAGTGTGTGATTGATTCTAAAATGAAGCTCAGCTCTTCACATCTGTAATGGGCACAAAAAAACCTGAAAGGAGCTCAAAAGAGAAAACAAAAAAGTGACATATTTTACAGAGCCCTGAAGTCCTCCAGGTTCTCAGAATGAACTTGAAGGGTGGAGTCATGCCCTGTTTTTTTAATTGTCCCTCATAATAATTACTGCATTACAAGGAACAATTAATTGCATAGATTAGTCTAACTTCACCGATTTTATGGCCATTTGATAGCTGTTTTTTACAGCTCTGCAAAGAACAGCCCTCCTCTTCCATCCCTGTGTTTAAAGGGTTAAATGAGATGAGTGACAGCCTTTCTGCATGATTTACAACTTCGAGCCCTGTAGTGAAACCAGCACTTGATGGATGATCCTGAAAGACGGAGACTAACCATAAATCATGTCTTTGAATCATTGACAAAGATAAAGGAGAGAAAGAAAAAGCACTGGCATTGACATTCATTCTCCCAATAATGTACATTGACTAGTTACAATACAGAGCCTTAATTAAAAAAGCGAACTCCAAGTAGTCACCTCAGTGTAGGGAATGCACTCCTCTGGAAGGCTCATGAAAATCACAAATAAAAGTTCAAGCCACATCCATGATAGGTCACCTCCCTGGGAAAAGCACTCAGATATGCACTTGCCACAGCCCTGCACTGCAAAGTAAACCCCACAAACACTAGTCTTAACCTCCTTGCTATTTAGCTTCTGGCCTTCCTTTTTTTATTCCTGTCCTTAATTTCATCTTATTATTGTTACAGCTTGAACACCCAAGCAAGGTGAGAGACTTGTTGTGTCAGGCACTGGATGCATTATGCAGAGATGCCAATCTTCAGACACAAAACAAAGAAAGGGCTATCATCTCTGCCTTCCTGAGAACTGAAGCACCAAGAACTACAGTGACTTGTCTGAGGGCCACGTGGAAATCTGGGTTTGATGAGTTTGTATAAAGGGCAGGCAGTAAAACCAATGTATATGATATGCCTGTGAGAGAAAGGTGCTGGAACTGATAGGGAGGTCCATCCATCTAATGTTTCCAAATTTATGGTAGAGATGAGAAGAAAACTCAAATCCCCTGAGTTACAAGCCAGGAAGAGGAAATCATTGCTTAACCTCCAGTGCCACTTGTGCATGCTTATGTGAACGCTCATGGCTGCAGAGGTGCATGACCTACCATCTGCAAACACAGCAGCAGCACTTTTATTATTTACTTCCCAAAAGTACAGATTTACCTTTCAAAACTGGCACAGGACACTTTTGTGATACATTTAAGATTGCACAAGAATTGGGAGAAACCCCCAAATATCTATCTGCTTCCAAGAGTCTGGATGAATGGCCAGTTGTATGATGAGGAAGGTCAAGAACAGGTTAAGATCTGTTTGGGAGAACTGATAGGACAATCTGTAGTAGTACAGGGTAGTCTCATCTTTCTGCACAAGGAAGACTGGCAGGCTAATAAAAAAACCTTATTCTTTAAAAAGAAAGCCACAGAGTTGACAAGTTATGTGCTCGTGCTAGCTGAAAGTGGGTGTGAATGAACTCTCAACTTTCCCAAGTTTTGTGCCTTTCTGATTTGTCAAGCATTTAATCATCATGGTTTGAAGAAAATATTGGGATTCCACACTTGGAAAAACTTAATTATAAAAACAAACCAGAAGAGGACAAGCAACACTTGGTAGGTTTTTGTAAGTAAAGGAAAGCATCTTCTACCAGAGGGAACAACTCCATGAAACAGCTGAGAAGTCACAACTGGGCATATTTCAGAAGGCACAACAATCATGAAACACTCCCTTTATTTATTTGCATATATTATTTCCCATTTTTCCCTGTTCTGTCTGCCAGGGTTTAGTTATCCATTTTCTCTACTTCTTTTCCACTTTCTTCAGGTAATTATGAGTATTTTTTATGTGCATATGCAGTTTAATCTGTGTAGAAAATCTAAGGACTTTACACAGTATGAACACTCCTGTGCAGGCAGTAAAACCAAAGAGGTACACTGTAAAATTGATGATTTTCAGCTTCTTACTTACAATTTGCAAGTTTTCTTCAGCATCTTATTCATTACTCAGAATGTTTTCTGCAAATGATTCCCAGTGTGTCACTTTGTCATGAGCATTTTGATGTAGGCTCACTTGGACTAGGTATACAGAAGTCTCTTTGCCTTTGATTGCATGCACATATATCTTGCTTTCAAATTTCTAAAGCAAATCTGTTGTCATATTGAATTGATTGGATTTGCCATTTGTTTTTTGTATGTATTTGCTGAAGTTTATTTTTCCAATAAACATTCCTATTACAAACAATTTCCTCAGATATTTACCAGCAGCTAAAGGGGAGAGAACAGTCACTTATTTTAACTTGTTTATAAATTCAAGGGGATATGCATGATCTCCTTCCCTTCCATCTCTGTCCCCATTCCTCAATTTTTTATTTAAATTCCTCTGTATTACAAAAACCATGCCATCATCTCATGAGTAAGCCTTATTAGTAGAAAATATTGCTGAAAAAACCCCCAAACTTATCCCGGGGAATATTAGCTTTTTCCTTTATTAAGGAAGAGAAGAAGTTGGGCAGAGAAGAACTGGAATTTATATCTTTGGAAACAAAAGAGTACCTGAAAAATTACTGTTTCAGAAGTAAAGGGATAAGAGCTGATAGAAACTGAATTCAGGTGCATCCAGCTTCAGTCTGTGCCATAGGCCAAGAGTCCTGGTCACATCTCCCACCACACAGCACAAACAACCTTTCAATACCACTGAGCATGAAGCGAAATCAGTATCTAAACAATTGCTTACTAACCAGTCGAGAGTAAGGAGTTCACATCCAGGGAAAAATCCAATGATAGTATGTTCTAAAACAGCCAAATCTGGTCAAGAGCAGAAAGCCTGATTTCAGTTTGCATGGTATTTGCTTCTTTCAACTGAGCTAAAATGGCCTGATTTCCAGCACAGCTGGCTGGGTTAAGGAGCACAACTACACTAATTATATCATTTCACTAAATCCTGAGGTGATAAAGAAGACAGACATTCAGCTGTCACAGGAAATGACCCTGAAACTAAGTGAAATGTTCCACTAGGAAGCAAATACACCTTTGTTAAAAAGTGCTGTAAATGTACTGCAGAAAATGTTACTCAGGGCTGTTATCAAGGAGTGTGTGTGTTGCACCCCTAGAGACACTGGAAAGTCAGCAACTCAGAAATGGTTTTCAGAGGATTTGGGACACTGCATATGTCAATCCTGATTCCTAGGAATGCAGTTTGATGGGTGAAGTTGGAATGAAAGAGAAAATAATCCACTTGATGTCAGACTAAGGGTGAAATGCTAAATTACTAAAATGCTGTTTCAAATTAGCAAGGGTGCATGGGAAATGCCTTGTGAGGACAATGGTTGTGGCAGCTGACTTACAGGTCCCAACGAGACTGGAAGGTGTGTGTAGCTCTGGCTCTGGGTGAGTCAGCAGCTCCTTTCCCTGTTTCCTCATTTTGAAGGAGGGCAGTTTGCTGTGCTCTTGCTCCCCCAATGCAGCTCTCCCACTTCGAGCAGGTCTGCCCCACTGGGTGGGAGACAGGAGCTGCTGCACCCACCTGATGTATTCATGAAGTCCTCTCCTGGAGCAGACTTAAGAGATTCTGTGCTGTACTCTGGCCCTGCCACGCAGAATGGTGGGGGAGAGGAACCCTGGGCTCTAGGAAAAATCTGGTAAAATTAGGAAGCTACACAGGAGGTTTGGGGAGAGGAAAGTGTTAATACAATAGGCTTTGGCATTTGACAGAGAATACTTATGTTTAACCATTCATAACTAAATCACATCAATTTAAGTGGATTCCATGTATTTCTGACTCTCACATTAATCTCTTTGCAGAGAGAGTGTCTAAATATTTGTCTCTTTCAGTTCTGATATTGTAATTCTCTACCAAAACTAAGGGGAATCCCTTGGTTGGGGTTTTTCCCCCTCCTTCCTCTCTTTTTTCCTACCTTATTTCTTTTATTTTCTGGTAGAAGAAAGTGGTGGAAGGCTTTGGATGATCATTTAAGGAAACAGGGATTTAATAAACCCAGTGTTTGGGTACATCACAGCTTTTATGTTGGCGCTGAACTCCACATACATTAAATCCACATCATCTATCAATCTTACAGCTGCGTGTCACTTATGAAAATCTACTGAGTATTGTTTTCATCTCGCCTTACAACAAGCAGCAAAGCCTCATGAATACTGAAGAGCATTGTAAATACTGCACATCTTTTATTTTTAAAGGTCTAGACAGTTTGGAATGGTAAGATTTCTTTGTTGAAAATTGCAGCTTAAAGCAATAATTCCCAGATTCCTCCTCCCTTATTTTTTTTCACTCTGTGTGCAAACAAGCAGAAGCATTGCTCTGTATCATTAGTAACACCTACAGTGGTGCTGCTCCTGCTGCAGCTTCACCATACTAGTGCTCTGCCTGTGCTAGCCATTAATCCAGCCTGGTGCTGGTTCAAGTGTGATATTATTATTCAAATTCCATCCCACTAGGAAGCAACCAGCTCTGAGATGTATCTATTCATTTCCACTGCTTTATTGAAATCTGACAACCTGCTTTTTCTACATTTTTGAATACTGCAACTTTATGGCCACACACTGCCATCACCCTGCTCTTATTTGCCTCAATAGCCCTCAGAAGTGGATCTGCCATGGACTGAATTTAATAGAACAATATTTTACTGTTAGACAGCATCTTTCATTCTGAAGAAGAAAGCCTCATTGAAATTCAGTCATCTTTGGGCCCAGAGAGGTACAGCTTCATGAACAGGATGTTTTGGCCAGAGACACAACCAGTCTTTCCGTGAAAAGCACGAAATGACCTCTAATGCACATGCAGACCAACAGGAGGTGTGAGCTGTTATCCAAAACACCAGGCTGTCTATTATCTGATCCTCAGTTTGGGCTAGATAACAGGTAGCCAGGTCTCCTGAGATGGTGTTATGCTGATAGATTATGAGCACGTCCTGTTTGTGTTGGGCTGTGTTGCTCAGTGAGAAATATTCCTCTTGCAATACTTTTATGTCTTCAGCTTGGGCAAAGTCAGGAACAGCACAGAGGCATGATCAAAGAGAGGTGTAAGAATTGATTAAACCTTCTCAAAAAGTCACAGAAGCCTGGATTTGGCTTGAATCACCAGACACATGAGGGATGGGGGAGGTTCCATGGGGTTCCTACTTTACAAGATCCAGTATCTTCTGGATAGCTTTGACATCTCATTGGTTTCTTTTCTCTCCTTGTTATCTTGTCAGTCTTACAAACACAGGTTTGTGTGCCATCAACTTTTTCTGCAGTATAGGTACCTTATCACATGTTAAGAGCTAACAAGAATCTCACAAAAAACAAGGAGTTGGTGAACCTTAGTGTTACTTGTAAGACTAAGAATTGCAGAATTGACTTCTAACCTTTCTGTTTGTTTCTATTTTTATGCCAGGGAAGGTAACTTCTTTTCTCCTACAGACAGAAAAGCAGAGCTCCCTTGCTATCATGCTGTGAGCTGCACTGAAGTCTGAGCTATTTCAGGAGTTGAGCAGCCTTTTATGATTTCTGCAAAAGACTGGTGGAATCAATCTGCTGCTACTTGTCCAGGCAATTCAACTTCCATGAGAGGATTAAGAGCTACCATTTCAATCTACTAGAGGCAGGAACACTAAGTAGTCTGAATGCTCACTCACAGATTATCAAGTTAATGAAGGGTAGGTACCTGAAGGCTTAAGAGCCAACCTGTGAAGACACCTTGCTACTGAAGCAATACAGAGGAGTGGACTGAAGACTCCCCCCATGCAAGCATACTGTGAATGAGTATGGAGTTATTCCAGCTGAGTTGTCAAACCAGTGAGATATAATTTCAAACCCACATTTGTGTATAAACATAGGCTTGGGACAGGCTTCAGGTCAGCTTGAGGCAGACCTTGGTATTGTATTGGGCTAAACTCAGATTATAAATCAAACTTGCCTGATTCAAAGGAATCGGGACATGAAACACCCACAGGTGTCATTTTAGTTTTGTGAACCCAAAATTTGATAGAAGAGGTTTTGCAAAGCCAAGACATTACACGTGTCTGTTACTGGGAAAAGGTCCGCTTACCATTTCCAGACTCCTGGTGATTCAAATGAAGTGGAACCGAGACACAAAGCAACCCTGCATTTTGAGTTTGACAAACAGATGTGATTTTGTGAAAGCAATACCAAAACCTGGAGAAATGAAAGTGATGCAGAGGGAAGGAATGCAAAGAGAGTGTGCTGCCTCCCTCCCTTCACAATCCTGTGGACTCCCAGGCACAAACATAGTATTGGCCTGATTTTCAGAGGCTGGGGTGGGGCCGTTCACTGCATCTGAAAAGCAGACCTTTTATTTAGATCTGCAAAAAATTTGCAAGTTTGTTAGTTCATCAAAGAAATCTAATCCACCTATTGTCTTCTGATCTTTCTCCTAAGATCCTTCCATATGAATAGAATTGCTTTTAAAAGCACCATCCCTCCCCACCCCCCAGCATTTCCTGTCCTCTCACCTTAAAAAACAACTCTGAGAACTTTTCGACCAAAGCAGCCATGTGGAGCCAGAATTGTTTCAGTTTTATACAGGGTCTTTGCTCACATCCTGTCGGGTGTTAAAAATCCCTCAGCTGCTTTGCTAGGACCACCCGGCTAGTTCTGAACCACATCTGACAAAATGATACTGTTCACTTCCAGAACCCATCACACAGTTATTCTTGGATAAAAGGTAAAGCAAATAGCAGCCAACTGCTCACTGCTGCAGAAACAAAGACCATCTAGCCATTTATCAAGGCTTCAGACAACCAGCTTGCTTTAAGCTCAACCACCTCTCCCATTACAGCTCTAAACGGTAACACGCTATAATATCAGTAATGACAAATGGAACCACAGGTCTAACCTATACACAATCAATACCTGCTCTGAAATAAGAACCATCTTTAAAGTATTGACAAAGGGAGCAGGAATACGAATAAAACTGCAATTTTTTCCTGAATTGTTTGGTATGGCCACTGTCAACATTCATTTGTCCATGACATTGTGGTTTGGCTTTGTTTGTTTGTTTGTTTTGGGTTAGTTTTTTTGTGTTTGTTTTTATTTTTTTAAGGAGAGCAGCAAAACCCCAGGGTGTGCAACTATTGTCAAGCCATTATAGTCACCCTGTGTCTACTGCTTATTGGAGGGTAAGAGGAAAGGGCCGATTGCAAGTGACTTCAGCAGAGCCTTCTGCTGCAGATTAGAAACCACTGAGCAGCATATAAAGCAATTCTGCTTTCTGTTTTAATCTGAGGTGCATACGAAAAATTTAAGATGTCATCAGCTTCATTCATTTTGATGGTGCTCCTTCAGCTTGGATCAGAAGAGCTTTATTTAAAATATACCCATTAACCCTCCACATGGACAGAATAAAAATTCTGTGTTTAGGTCATAAAGATAAGGACCTTCCTCTGAAGGAGTGATGAAGAAAGCACCTTGAGGGCCAGCTACTTCCTCCTCCTGAGTTTAATAATAATACTTTGTACTTTTATAGCATCTTAAAGTGTTCACCACATTTCAGATACTCTATGAAGAATTAATAACAAACCAAAGTGCTCTGCAAATGTTCATATCCCCTTACATATGGGGAAACTGAGAGAGAGCCAAGTCGAATGGCTTGGTGAAGGTCATGCAGGGTGTTGAAACAGCTGGCAACAGAAACCTAGTCTCCTGAGCCATTGTTTGAAGCACAGATCACTCTTCCGCTGCCACAACATTTGGCCAGAAAAAAGCAAGGGGTGATGAGATGAAAGAGATTTGTGAAGAGAGTTAGTCACACAGCAGTTATCTCCAGCTTAAGTGTACAACCTAGAGAGTATTAAAGAAAGGGCTGGTCCTGGTACCAAGGAAGCACAGAAGAAATGATCCCCAGAATCCTTCACAGTACTAGAAAGAGAATGACTTCTCAGCTTTTTTTAGTAGCCATCCCTGTGCTTTCTTTATAGCCTCAGTGAAAGGAAAGCATATAAAGAAATATGTGTATGGGTTAGAGAGGTTTTGCAGTTACTAACTGGCTTGAGATCATTATAGGAGTATAAAAAGTCATGGCTAAAGGATGGTACGTAAGCAAGGATGTTTGTTACGTGTTGTCACCCTATTTTGGGCAAGAGGCAGCTTGCATGGGCATGACCCTTTGGATCTGTAACCACAGCAAATACTGATGTGCTGACAACGGGGTGGGGAAACAGGACACTTTACAAATGTTATGGCTGCCTCAAGACAGCAGGGAAGAGGAAACATTGCACACTAAATGCACGGCAAGGTTTTCTCTAACCACAGTGCCAACTTTCACAGAAGTGGAAGAGCCTTGTGGCTGAAGTCACCTGTGGGTCAGCTCCAAGATGCAGCAGGGCAAGATGTACAACGGAATGGCCCCTCACCAAGAGAAGCCCCACAACAGAGGGCAAAGGTTTCAAACCTTTGTAATGCAGAGAAAATGGGTTATACAATTGTGCATGACAATCAGTGACAGATAAAACTATTAAAACAGGGGAAACTGAGTCACAAAGGCAACTTCCCATGGTGAGTCTTCAAACAAAAGAAATGTGCAGCAAACTATCTCCAACACAGAGCCCAGGCCACATCCAGCACTGAGTGCAAGACCCTGCACCTCCTAGCACCCAGGCAGCTCCAGGCAGCCAGAGCTGTGGTGCTGGTGCAGGGAGCTGAGGACCAAACACAGTTGTGAAGAGGCTCCACCAGCTGAACTGTACTTGTCTCACCAGTTGATGTGCAGCTTGCTGGGGCATTTTGTGCCAAATTACCAGCTATGCCTTACAAAGGGAAAGATCTGGCAAAGTGTCTGTGTTTTGCTCATCAATGCTCTAGAAACTTCAAAGAAAGAAAGACTTAGAGAAGAGAAAGTGCAAACAAAGCAGCAAAGGCAACCAAGCACCTGGAGATCAGCCAAGTGTTCCTGAAGGATACCCTAAAAAGTGTCAGGCATTGCTGAGTGAGTGGGACACAACTGAGGGAAAACCCTTTTTGTACTTAGATGTTAAAAAGAGTGAAAAAGGAAGTTAGTGGGGCTCTGGGCCTTGGCAGTTGAGGAGTTAGGGCACAGGAGCAAATCTGTACACCTGCTTTGGGGCTACTCACTTCCCCCTCCTGCCATCCTGAAGCTGGGAGTAGGAGAAAGTTTTGAAGTAGCTGGCCCTCTTTGGCTCAGCCTTTGGAGTTCTTGGGTGGGAAATGCTTTTTATTATTGGTTGGCATTAGCATGTAAATAAGCAAACACTTATTTTGGAGGCAGCATGAAACAGAATCACAGAATCACAGAATGTTAGGAGTTGGAGAGAACCTGCTACATGATTTCAGGAAAAAAAGTGCTGCTGTCTTCAGTGTTTTGCTCTTGCATGCAGTGCTGGTGGCTGTTTTATTTTGCAGGGCTCATTTCCAGAATATTTCAGTCTGTGCTGGGATTAGATTGCTCTCTGCTTCGATGAATGAGTTGCCTTGGATGAAGAACATGACAAGGGGGGTAGGAGGCAGAGGATGCTCTGCACATGTACCCCCAGCTCTGGGTGTTTCCTTGTAGAAAAACACCAGATGCCAGTGCCAGATCCTAGGTGAGAGCTGTACTACTGAATCTGAGCACTTTGTGAGCAATAGTGTGGTCTGGAGAATGTGATCACAGCAGGAGGAAGGCATAGTGACAGGCCAAGCTTAATATTGATTTTAGCATTGCTGGACAGATTAGGCAAAACCAGAATAATCCTTAACCCCAAAACATGTAGGAGTCAGCACATTTGCTGGAGTGCTCTGTCCAGGACATCCAATTCCTCAGCTGTCTAGTTGATATTTATCTGTGAAGGGGACTCTGCATGTCACCCTGCTAGCTCCCTGCATAGTGGCACTGCTGGAGTGAGCTCCTCTTCTCACAGCCCTGCAGCTCTGTCAATAGCAAGAGGAATTGATGGAGTGGTTAAGCAAGGTGATGTGCTGGGTCAGGCTGTGCCAGGCTGGAAGGGAGGCTTCCCCCAGAAGTAAAGGATATCTGTCACCTTCCAGAGGGAGGCTGAAAAATGGTTTGGAAACTCCAAGTCTACGAGTCTTTTGCTGTAGAAATCAGGCCACTAGGCTGCCTCAGATGCAGGCCCTGAGGATTCAAGGGGAGGTAAATATCTCTGTGCTAAAAAGCTCCATAAAGCCATTATTGTTTGTATTATTCACTAGTAGTTATTGCAATATGCATACTGCAATAGACCTGTTTTCTAGTAACTGGGCTTATAACAGCATGTTAGCTTAGTGCTACAAAGAGAATGCAAGCTAAATTAGATTAGCAGAGAGATGTGATATAATGGATGAAAGGTTGAAAAACATGAAGATAATGTGAGTCACATTATTAAAGAACTGGAAAGAATACAAAAAAAGTGGAGATGAACATCACCAAGTTTTGGAAAAAGGAGTGGAAATGGGTTTGAGAAATGGAAGATAAAGGTAGTTGGGGGAATGTAGATACAAAAAACTGCTAGGTTTTCAAAGGTACTTAGGAAGATTGGAGTGCAGGTAGAGCTTTAACAACAGTTTTAAAAATGTTTTAGCAGGTTAAAAAGGAATCAAGATTTTAATCTTCTGAAGTTCTTTTGAAAATCCTGCTAGGATTTCATCTGAAGTTGTGTAACTATCCTAAAAAATCTGGCCCTGATCATTCAAGGAAATTCAATTATTTTTTAGAGTAAGTTTCTCTGCAGTCAGTCTGAAATCTCTATTTGGTTATCAAATTAAAATAAAATGAGCAAGGAAAGCAAATAAAACGAGGGTATTTGATGAAGCAGCTCTCTCACAAACACTGTAAAACAAAGACCCAAACAGCCTGAGCTGGTGACTTAGCTTGCTGAACTTTTGGGAGTTTGCCCAGACAGCAGTATGCTCACTCAGAGTTCAGGTCAAAATCTTCTGTGGAATGAAAGGCAAGGAAGGAAAAAGTATGACCAGTATCTCTTTTACCCCTGCTTTTCTGCACGTGTTGCTGATCAGAGCAGAAGCTGAATAAGTACAAAACTCCAGAAATAGATTAGGGGACAGAAGCAGTAAACTCTTACACTCATAATTTACATGCAGAGCCTAATAACTCCTTACCCTCGCATGCATCTACACCACACCATCCTAGGAGTCACATCTTTCTTTAAACTTTTTCTGCCAAGGAAGATAGGATCTTGAGAGGAGGGTTGACTGCTGGAGCACTGATCCTTGCTGGTGGTATCTAGTAAATAAAGTGGGCTAACACCCACTCTGCAGTGCAGCAGAGCTTACCTCTCCTCCCTTCCAAAACAGCACAGCCACATCCATATCACCTCCTGGCTTGCACTGCTTCCCCATCTTTGCCCTGGCATTGTCATCATACAGTTCCCCCAAAGCCAAGGAGGCATGGACACACATCACTGCTCACCTGGGATGCAATATTTAGCCCTTAAAACAGACACACGACAAACTAACACTAGCCTCAGACTCCACCGTGAAAAGCAGATGTGAGTATGAATTGGGTCTCTAAGCTCCCTGCAGAAGATACCTGATAGCAAAGGAAGTCTCAGCACCATGTGATGAAGCGGTTGCTAAGGTAACTATTTTTTTCCTTTTAGAGAAAAGCCAAGTAAACAAGCATGTAAATAGACTTAAGAGCCACCTAAATTGTTGGTGAACCTATTCTGGTTACCTTGACGATAAAGTATCACTCTTTCAGGATTCAAACTTTCTTTGGCATGTAAAGAATATAATATGCTGTGATCTCAGGCAGCTACAGTTGGATTTTCTAGGTTTTAAGTCTACCTTCTCTCTCTTCACATCACTCTTCCTTGTAAAGTGTAAAGACATCCCATGTAGCTAAGGCACACATTGCACCAAGTCCAAAATCACTATCACCAGGCAGACTCCTCAGGAGGCAGAAACTTGTGCATATATGCATTAAAAAAGGAGAGGATGGACCAGCTGCCCCCTCCCTGAGCTTTGAGGATATCTTTATTGATTAAAATAATGGTAGTCAGGTTGCAATCATTAACGTGAAACAAAGTTTGAAAGCGTTGCCTTCCTTCCAGGTAAAGAAACTGGTATGAATAGAAAATAAACTTGGTGTTTAAAAGGACAGTGTGTTCTCCTGGTCCCTTAACCTTGGCTGATGGAAAGCAGGTCTGTACAAGATTAGCTATACTTAAAGCATTTCTACTGCCATCAACCTGGTGGCCCAAGCCACCTCCACAGTCACCCCAGCAAAAGAATTTGCTGCAAACAGTGCAGGCTGCAGGTTTGTTTTGGTGCTCTGCCCCATACCAGCAGCAGAGTGGTTGCACACACTCACGTGCAGGGATTGCACCTGAGGAAGACAATGAGACTTGCTCTTTTCACTTGCCAAGCACAACAGAGGAATTCCCAGAACGAGCTAATCCCTGGAAACACCACCTCAGAGCAATGCTTCCTTGGGTGTGGGAGAAGTACTGACTCCACCTGTGGCACAAGCACTGACTCGTTGCCCAGATGAGGCTTCCCGGACACACTAAGGTTTGCTCCATTCTTTCCAGCTGCTCCCAGAGCACAGCACATACTGTTCAAACCTTTCTAACAGAAGACCATGCCCACCAGCCCTCAGCCCATCTTGGTGGTTCAACTAGCACAGAGTGGTGGAGAATGCAGTGTGGCTTTTTACCCCAAGCCTTTTTGCTTTGCCTGATACTCTGATGACTGCGGTGGTTGCTGCTGCAGGAAGAGAGCCCTCAGTGCCTAAGCAGGAGTGGGATCTGTAGCTGCCACAAATGACATCAGGCAGCATAACTATTTCAGCCCTGCCAGTCCTCAGCAGGGGTCACAGCTGACAGCAGACTTAATAAAATTGGCTGGGGTTGGGTGACTAAAATGAAACAGCTGAAAAAAAAAGGCGAGATTGAGGCTTATTCAAGAGCTTTCTCCTCACATAGTTAAGGGAGAGCTTCACTACAATTGACAGCTAATTCAGTACACATCTCATAATATATTATCTCCCCAGCTATATGACAAGTCTAGTGAGCAAGATGCAAATGAACACTTAGGCAGGTAAGTTCTTAATGTCACTTTAAGACGCAGCGCAGCATCACTGTCTTCTCCATCCACCAGACGAGTTACGTAGCGATGGAGCAGTTCTGGGAAGGTAACAGCAGGATGGCAGGGGAAATGGAAGGTAAAAGAGGTTAATTTATAGAAATTATCTAGGTCACCCAGTAAGTAGGACATGTCATGCACAGCTTTAAAAGTACAATAGTAATTTATTTAGAATCTGAGTTTTTCAATAGATAGTCAATGAGGGCTATCAGGAGTCATGTAATTGTTTTGATCTCCTCATCACAAAATGAACTGCAGCATCCCAAACTGGTGGAGGAACTTCCAGAGCTGTGTATCTATAACAATGTCTCCTACAGCAGAGGTAAAGATTTGGCTGAAGTGGGGGCCAGTGCCTGCAAAGGTAGATGTGATGAATGTGTGGGCTCCTGTAGCACTTCGTGGCAGCATGTATGTTACTGGGACTACTGGGAAGGCAGTGTTTTTGGTGCCTTCTAGGATAAATGAAAAAAAACACAACTCAGAGGATTTTATCACTTCAGAATTAGGCATGACTTTGGGGGGGTGAAAAGGGAAAAAATAAATTCTATACAAAGAGGCTAATTCACTCAAAACAAACTTAGACTTTTCCTAATAGTTATGAACTAAGTAATATTTTCTTATCATTAATGGTACAAATGAAAAAGCAGTCTAATTTTTTTTTTTTGGCCACAAAGCCCTTGCTCTTTTCTTCCCTTTATTTTGCCATTTCAATGCTGCAGTTGAGACACAAAACCCAGACTGCAGAGCTATCTCCACTGACAGCACAGTCTTTTCCTCTGAGAGGAGCAATAAAGGCAAAGAAAAAGTGAGGGGCACAGACAGCATAAAGAGGGAAGCTCAGGTGGAAGTGCCAAGGGGATACACCAAGCACTGCAGGAATCAACAGCAGTCTCAGATCTGGGTGAAATTCCTGTGAGCACCTGCCTGGTAACTGCTTAATAAAACCTTAGCTTATCCGGTCTGTGCCCCACAGACTGTGTTTGTGGCCTGGATATGTACTTGCTTTCCATGAATTCCTCTGTAAGAAAGCCATGCAGCCCTCAGCACTGATCCAACCCAAACTCTTTTTCATCCTTAGTTTTTAAGCAAATAATTAAATCAATCAAAAAGTCTGCCTGAACAGCTTTGCCTCACTTAAAAATAGATATTTTTCAGTTTAGTTTAATAACTTTTTTTTTAATGCTTAAGCCATTCTAAAAGAGTGTCCATACAGCTACAACTGGCAGCAGTAGTTTGAAATAAAACTCTTTCAGCTATATCCTTTAACTTCATCTCACTCTTCAGAGGAGCTGCTAGTCTATCAGAACATCATAATTCCAAATTTTTCTGACTTAATTGGTTTGTTCTGTGATGGTCTCTGAGAAAATAAATTACAGTTTCCTTTTTTTTTTAATGCACTGACCACAAATCTGTAATGAGAATATATTTTCTAAAGATAATAGGATAGATCAGGATATCTTTAATCAGTTTTTAATTACAGAACCCAGTGAGTCAAAACCATTAGTACCTGACTTTGTGCCTGCTGGGAAAGACTCCTGCCCTGCTCTCCAGCTCCCTCCTCCAGACTCATGTCGGCAGGTTGCTGATGTGATGAAGCAGCACAGGGATAGGTTTCAAGGAGTATTATTCCTCATACTGGACTTCAGATACTGCTTGCAAAAAGCAGCAGGAAGCCAGCCCACGGTATTGGTGCTTCTGGACAGGCCTCCACAGCAATCCATGTTGCTCTACAAGGTGGTTGACAGAGCAGCACTGCCTGCTCACTGCTCGGAAGGTATCTGACAATTTGTCATCAATCCTTGGCTCTTAAGGGCATGAGATTCTGTACAAACCTCAGCTCCTCTGTGTAATAGGTAATTTTTCTGCCCACCTTGATTGCAGCTTCATAGTCAAAAAATGGAAGGTGATAGAAATAGCTTTTTTTTTTTTTTTAAATTTTCAATGGCATGGGTTTAATTTTATCATTTCTAAGAAACCAGATTCATGATTGTCTGCCTTCTATTTCTAACAAGCTCTTTCCCTCTGGCTGCTACACTTGTTGCAAAACCTGATACTAGACTTGAGGCTGCTCATGCCTGTGAGGACACGCATTGTACTTGGCTCCTTGTGTCTTAAGTGAACTGTCAGTAAGAAAATCAACAAAGGCACTGAGTATCAGCCTCCAATAAATGCTCTTCTTCGGTCCAGCCAAAAGTCTCTAAGAGTACATACAGTAACTGTGTCTTTCTGATTAACTTTTTTTTGCTTCTTATGTTAATGTAATTTCAGGAGAATATAAAGCCCAACTCCAGTCTGGCTTGCATGACAAATATAAATTGTGCATAGAGCTTGAAAACAATTAATTTAAAGTAATAATTTGTATAAACATCCTAACAAAATTTTAAAGGGTATTAAACACCCTGTTTTATAAACATAACACTTAATTTGAAAAAAAACCCAAACATTTAGAAGGTAACGCATTTAGGATAAGTGCACAACACATGAAAATAATAAATGAAATTTTCCCAGTTTAGAAAATGAATGTAATTAATTAACATTTAAATTACATTTTTAATTGCAATCATGCCCTCCCAGGGGACTCATAAGGGACCATAATTGCAATTAAAAGCATGTGGATTAGATAATAAAACAATGCACAGTGTCTGAAATGTGCGATTTAAAATGGAAAGCAGACATTGTTATCGGCACATCTAACTTAATTGTAGCCATAAAGCAAATGTGCTGTACAAAATAAAATTCACATACGGGAACATTTAATTCTTGAATCTCTTAAAGGGGACACGCTTGAGAGCACATTTTATGACAGGTTCTGTTTGAAACGGCCCTTTAAGGCTTTAGTATTCAGGGATAGTGCTTTAATGTTTTTGCATTAATAAAAGCATAGCTGAATGTTCCTATTAAAATACACAGATACATTTAAGTAAGAGATGAAACTGAGTGTCTAAAATTTAAGTTGCAGAAGGCATAATTATATCAGGAACACATTTTTCTTTGTTCTGTGTTGTTTTAAAATTGTGTTTGCCAGGGGGAGAGTTGGAGAGGCACTACATTTCCAGTGTGTGTAATGAACAGAGAAAGGTATCTGATGAATAGGTATTTACTGTACAGATGCAAATGTGCTCTACCCTAAGAGCAGTCGCCTCTCAGGCTAGTGGACCTTCAACAGAATAGCAACTTTCTGGTTCTCCTTGGTGCTGCACTACTGTTTTTTGATAAATACTGAAGATTTTACCTTTTAGTGCCACTAATTCTTCATTTTCCCCAAACTTCTGCTTTATCTCAATGCAAACAGAAGAAATAAGAGGATCCCAAATGCAAGAAATATCTCTCCTCAGGGAGAAAATGGCCAGGAGTTTGAACCATGCTCTAGGGCTATCACATGGCAAGTTAAGACACGGCATCTTTGGAGGGTTGTGTTCAACCAGGGACCATGCACTAGTAGTTACTGTTTTGCAGGACAGATCCTCAGTGAGTGTAAATAATCACCACATACATCTCCTGAAGGTCTTCCACCCAGTTCATGTGTCAGGAACCTAATTCAAGAATGAAAGATTTTCAGAAATCACTATTGATTAGTCTCATTGCTAAGTGAATTACTAGTAGGTGCCCAGATACTAATTGTGACAAGTGTGTTCTAAACTGTGGAGAGCATACGGAGTGCAAATAGAGAAAAGTTTAGGAGCTGATGGAGAAAGGATTCTAGAACATGATAGAAATTTTCTGCATGGATGCTTCTTTTTGCCATTTACTTTCAATCTTAAAGGGCAATTTCTTCTTTCACCTAACCTAGATAAAAAATATGGCTCTATCTGTAAGCTCTTACAGCAAATTTTGATAAATCCACTGCTTGGGTAGATGAGGTTTGGATTTAACTCTGATGTGGAAGAACACATTGTTTACAAAAAACTAGCTGAAAAGAAAGAAGTTCTGAATCTTTCATTTCATTAAAGGGTGCTGGTCTAATTCCAGCTTGAGAAAATCTACGCTGGGAAAATAGCGATAGAATTGTTGATAACATTCACTGGGAGACACTCTAGGATATCTGCTCTGCTTTCACACTGTTTAAGACCTTGACCTAGGAAGGAGTAGAGTTTAATTGCTTACATGCAACATGTAATTCCTGCTGCTTGGGGGAAAAATTCACCCGGGAAGAAAGCTATTCAGTATAGGAATATGCATGTGCAAGGTCCCTAAGTGAACCAGGTATTTTCCCTTTAAAAAGAATTGCAAATCCTTGAAGTTCTTCCGTGTAATCTTTCTCACTAGCTCTGCTACAGTGCTTGGGCAGCACTATACATACAGCAGCAAAAAATGTGACTGGTTTGAAGGCAATAGTGGTACAATATTTCTTAAGGGGTAGAAATGTTACCCTGAGTGTGAAATAATGCTGAAACCTGAGTATCAAACTTGGAGGTAACTTTTGAACCTGAGGGTAATATTTTACTCTGCAATTGCTCAAAGAAAGAGATTTGTTTCATAACACAATCCCCCTCCCCATCAAACAGAGTGTTAATGCTATGTGAAGAGTTATTGGAAATAGTATGCATGTGGTGTCTTTGTAATTTGGTGTTTTGTGCAGTAAAGCCTTTATTGCAGGATTTTAACTATTGTCTAAGGTATAGGACAATAAAGGGCTACAGTGAGCTGGCACAAGGCAACCATTCAGAATTGCATCAAATACAAACAGTAAATACTTTTTTTCTTAAATCCACATAGCATTTGCCCAAACACTAATATTCTATAAACATTTAACATTTCTCCCCCTTACAGTGACCTCTGCCATATAAATCATACCTGTATACCATGCAGGTAACAATGCACTATTGCATTTGTGCTAAGGCATTACATGATAAGGTAACAGTAGACAATCTGTATGCATATCTCCTTAACTAAATGACAGCATAACCAAATCTCATGTTCACTATCTGCAAGGGTAGAGCCTTCCTCAGGCCAGTATATAGGTTTCAGATGCTGATCCCTTCTTAGCCAGGGAGCTTTAAACTTTGCTGAGCTCATCAGTTGTCCATTTGGACAAAGCAGAGTCTTAACTGCCTGAGGGAAACAGTTAATCACATTAGCAGACCACTAACATTAAAACTGGGAAGTGAGAGAAAGTAAAGCAACATGTAGATTTGCTGTGTAGAAACACATTCAGATTAAATTTAATTTGGATAGTCAGAAAATAGGGGCACCTGTCAGTTTCTAGGTAACACAGGGATTTTTTTCTAGCATCACTTACTACCTTTGGGAAAAAAGCTTCCTTTCAGAAGCCAAAAAACCTGACAAGGTGTAACTCATACAATGCATTGTGCTGCATTACGATGGCTTACATTGGTTCATGTCTTGTCATATGACAATATAACATGACACAAACCTGCATGTACATTGCATTGGAGATTTATAAAACAAAGCTTCCTTTGCTCAGAAGTAGAAGGGCTGCATTGTGAACCACTTGCCTAGGAGGAGCAGCCGCTTCTGAGCCACGCACACGCTCTACAAAATATGCACATCCAGCCCTCAACATGAGCACAAACTAATAGGATCGGAGAAGCAGAACTTTTCATTCTGGCAGGATTTCAGAACTGGAACTTTGTAACCTTGTGCTTTGATTTTGTTTTTTAATTAATTGCAGGAACATGGAAAATGCAAACCAGAAACACAGGGTAGAAAAGCAGAGGAAAAAAAAGGTAAAGATAAAAGACAGAAGAAAATTAATTGTTAATTATTTATTAGATGGTTCATTTGCTCACACCTACATTACTGTGCTGGTGTTTTAACCCACTGTGCTCGTTCCTTAAGCTTGACCTCAGTCACATCGTTAGCTGGCTTCCTTTTCTTTTGTCACTTCTCATTAATTTCATCAACTTTTTGTAAAAAGATGTAAGATAGGAACTATCTGTAACACTGTGAATAATTCTTAAAGGATGCTCCTTTCCTTAGCCTAAGTTATGGTAAATAAACTCACAGACACAGCTATCATTGTATGTACTCTTTTGAAAGGAGATGTGGCGTCTTTTGAGGCCCTGCCCTCTAAAGGACATAAGATTGTCCTTCCAAACGGTTTTCAGGACACTGAGGAATGTTGTAGCCTCATTCCTTCTCTATGAAACACACTTTCTCCTTTAACAACAATCCTTCCCAAGAAATTAATCTGCTACTGGTGAGACCTGAACCTCATACCCGCTGGGAGAATAAGCCTCTAAGTATAACAAGCAGAGGAAGAAGACACTAACATTTACTCATTATATGGTAACTGTAGCATTAAAGACAACTATAGTATATCATGACACCTTCTAAAGCATGGCTTGAAAAATATAATCACTGCAACCTATATAACTTCAGGATTTGTCTCTGCAAGTGTTTCAATAACTTCACTTAATACTTTGGATTTCTTTTTCCCCCATGGTGTTTGAAGAAAAGGAGAAGAGAATACTAAAAGGAATTTTTCTAGTTCCTCTGCTTTGGAAATTAATTTACTTACTTTCCTCTAGTGTGCTAAGAGAAAAAAAAGATTATTTTTTTCTCTTTTTAGCTTAAAACTTCTTGTAGATTTACTGCGGTGCATTTAACATGCAATAAGTTGTCCACCAGGAGACCTTTGGCTCCCAAGACAGCATTCATTTTAGCTACAAAAAGGTGCAAAGCAGCTAGGATTTATATAAATGTAGAATAATTTCAGCAGTCTGACACAGGAAAGGTAGGTCAAATCATGCTTAGTACTTATGTAATTTTTTTTTAACTACCAAAATGTAATCATGTTCTGGAGTGGGTGATCTCATCTAGGACCACTGAAACTGTAGCACAGTTATATTAACCATAAAGAGGGAGAAAACCTATTCCATTTCTCAACATACAGAAGAAAAATAATACAAATCTTTTCTTTGATCTCTTTGCCAAATAAAGCACTATTCTAGCATTTGACATATGACTGCAGTGACCCTGAGATATGCCTCCTGAACATTACCTTTACTTTGTTTCAGCAAAGCCAGAACTGGTAACAGAACTCCATCATTTACACTTAGCTTGTTTTAAACCATTTTTCACATTTAGTTCCTGATAGAAAAGGAACCTGTCTGTTTCCTACAGGTGATTTATTACGTAGTTTCTAAGCAAAACACTTTTATCTGAAAGTATAGGTCAGACAAAGGAATAATGCAATCAAAGAGACACCTGGAGAAACATTATAAATACTGTACTATATACAGCAGAAGCCCTGTGCTGTCAAAAATGACTAGCAGCTCACAAGCACTGAAGTTCATTGTCTTTTGGTGTAGCAAAAATTGCAGTTAAACTAGGAGATAAATACCTAAATACCTTTTAGACAGGGGTTGTTTTTTTTTTGTTTTTGGCAATAGGTACCTTATTTGAAAAACATTTGAGTCCCAAGGGACTGTATTAAGATGTTTTTATTACCTTCCTATAAGAATTTTATTTTGCCAAGTGGTTTTGTAGGGTTACTCTGTGGTGGGTAACAGGAATAGCAGCACGTAATCCACATGTCTCACTTAGAAAGGTGTGACATATCCACTCGGGTCTCCCATTGTCCTATCAGGTACCCCCAGGTTCAAGGCATGTCTCCTTCTAAGAAGCCTGGGTAGGTATGGAAGTTCTATTATTCCTGTTTTATAGAGAGAAACAGAAGACCTAGGGAAGGCTGAGTGACATGTCCACTGTCGTGTAGGAAGCCTGTGGTGTTCTGCATACATAGAGTAGGAGTGTGAAGCTCATGCTCTAATCTTTAGGTCATCTTTCCTCTCTGGGTTAAGAAATGTATATATTGACAACAACATCATGGAACCTAAACACAGAAATCTTCCAAAGCAAAATGCAGGTGGAAGAGCCTAGTTTTTCAAGAAGAAAGGACAAACTGTCTAGTTACATAGAACTAAAGTTAGCCAGAGCAGCACAGTACAAGACCTTCAATAACATGAAAGCTCCCTTGAATCCTTCAATCTGAAGTAATACATAACCATTTCTAATGATCAAAATGGGGATTAATACATCTGATCTTTCTACCAGCTCCTCAGTCAGGACTCCCTCTTTCTTTTCTCGGAGATATAAAGCTCTGCTGCTACTGTAACCCACTCACTCGTGCATTTGCAAGAGCTTGCCTCCCTGTTTCAGAGCTCTCTTTGACCCCAGTTTGAGTCTTGACACAGCACAGCAGTTCTTCCACCTTTTCACTGAATTTGTTGAGTTTTCACTTGCTTTTTCTCCAGCTGCACCATGAGTAAATATATATACTTGTATGTCTATGTGCAACAAGAAGAAAGAGAAAATGAATGTGTGTGAAAGAAGGCAATTCATCTCAGTTTGGTTGTCCCCAGAGAAAAGCAGACTTCACTAGTTTATTTCACTATTAGTTTTTATATATGTATTCTGTTCCATTTGAATCACAGAAGAGCACCAGGCTGCCTCAGGGCATGGCACTATTACTGACCATCAAAGGCTGGACTGAGGAAAAGCAAAGAGGAGATGAGACCAGTGGAGTGGAGGAAGGCTGAGCTCACTGCTTTCCCTGGTCACAGGAAAAAGGAGTGGTGGTAGAAAGAGGCAAAAGAAGAATGAAAACTGCTTAGACAAATGTGGAGCACTGTCCATAGTTCAGAGCTTCTCCAAGTTGAAGAGGATTGACAGTCACCTGCTTCTCATCAAACTATCTTGATGTTATTATTGCTTTTGGTTGTAAATCAATAGAGTAGAGTATAATGACAGTTCAACAGTTTTCTCCTGGTAAAACAACCAGTGCTTTGAGAAATCAGTTTAAAATGGGGAGGAACAGGAACTTCCTACTTTACAGGGAAACATAAGCATAAGCTTTCATCTTGCGTATGGTGTTTAGATATTGTAGTGACAGCTGCCAGTGAGCTGATGGATACAATTTCAGAGATAAGACCTCGCTTCTCTTCCCAGGCAGGATGGTGAGCAGATGCTGAACACAACAATGGAAAATAAGCCCTAGACAAGTGTCTGGACGGAAGGGGGCGAGGGTTATCCTTACAACTGCTGGCTGGAAAGAGAAGAAGGAAGATGCTGAATGTTTCAGTGCTCCAGCAAAGACATAAACCAACACCGACTGAAATCCAGAAGTGTTAAAGAAATGGCAAGGCAACAGTCAATACATTCTGACCTTTCCTGCTATTTTCAAAGTTGCAGTCTTATGGAAAAATATAAAGAAAGGCAGCCCACCCTCACCACACTGCTGGAAATGTTATTAAAAGCAATGAATTCTTTTTTATTGTTATGTTTAATTTTTTTTTTTTAGGTACCATTTGGAGCAGAGACAGCACAGAGGATGTGTCCCTTAAGCTGAAGATAAGTTAGATATTTGAAAAGAACCAATTTATCTCATTCATTCTTTTACATGCTCACTTATGTTTATTTATATGCACACTTCTTTGAATTGCATTTTTTTTTTACTGTGTGCAGTAGCTGTTAATGATCATATACAGTCATGAAAATTAAAATGGAATCCTGCATTTCACTTGAACACAGAGCAGCACACACACAGGATGGAGGATATATAAATAACAAAGACCTTGCATAATCACATACTCTGTATCTTCTCTTACTGGAATATAAAAGCAAGCCCTAACCTATGACAAAACTTAATACAAATAAGATATGAAATAAATAAAACTTACAATGCTAGAGCTCAATTTGAACTATTCAGACTCCATCAAAACATACTGGAAAATGTGTGATAGGACAGGGAAAATCTTTGCATATAAATTATAACTATGAAAGGATTTGCTGCTGCAAAAGAAGTGTAAAGATGAAACTTCCCCAAAACTTATATCAAGCATAAGATATTGTAAATAATAATTTACATTTAAATAGCACCTTTGATTCCAGAGGATCTTGGAGCATTTTGCAAACCACTAGTGAAAGGCTGCAATGGGCAGATGGTGCAAACAATGTCTGCAGCACTGTTTTGCTTATACATCACAGTAAAGCAGCTGTGTGAGGAAGAAGACCTCTATGTGTACTTCATTTATATTAGCTAGCATGGCTACAAGAAGTTGAGACTAAGAGAGGATAGGAGAGATAAAAAGTAGCTGGAACATATAAATAAACAATGTATGAAGCAGCAACCAATGCAGTATCAGCCCAAGACCAGGCTCTGAATTAGGGGTGCTTATGTGTAATTGCATATGTGCATATGATCACCACACAGTTTAGTTTCCTAAACAGGTTACAATTATTTGGGCTTCAGTGATAATTTATAAAAAATCAGCAGAGGTGAATCAGTTCTTACTGGAACAAAAGTCCAATAAGCCTCAAAACCACTGTTTTTTTTCTTCACTGTGGGATAACACCAAGACTCATACTGCAGGGCTGTAAGACAGCAACGAAATTTTGGCTGAGGATGCCAGTAGCAAACCTCTCTTTCCTCATTCAGAGTGTGGGAAGGTGTGTGCTTGGGTATCTGCAGGAAAGGAAAGGGGAAATCAAAGAACTCTTGGCTTCAAATCTGAAAAAGCACCAGAAAACTGCCAAAAGTGTAACTGTAAATAATACTGTCACACTTACAAACTACCTTTTATTTGACAAGTCTGACCTTCCTTCCCAAGGAGAAGGCAGACTACTGTGAATTTAACAGCAGAGAAATACCACAAAGGGAGAAATTGGCCTTAAATTATGTCTCTCCCAGAATGAGGAACAGGACCCTCTGCTCAGCCTCAGACAGCCACAGTGGCATTTCCATGGGTTCCCCCATTAGAGTCCCAGTTTGCCCCTAATCCTGACCAACACAAATAGTGTCATAATGGTGAGATGATTACCAAGCAGCATGGCAGCACCACCCTCAGAGCTGATCCACCTCAGTCCAGCCTTTGATCAAAAGCAGGCTTCAGGATTAAACAGGATATATGTAAACAAGGAAAACAGTAAAAGCTTTTCCAGACTCAGACACAGAAGGTTTGCTAGTGTCAGATAATGCCTCTGAGAAGCAGAGGAAGAACATGGCTGGACTGTGGTGAGGATGAACATGGCAGCTGGCAAGGTCTGATCTGGACCTTTGTGCCAAGTCACCGAGGCTGTGTGGGTGTGTTTGTGTGAGAGAGCCTGTGTGCAACAGGATGTCAGCTTTATAAACTCTCCTCCAACCTCACTGCTATCTTCTAAAGCTTCATATGACTGCTGGAAGGAGACCAAAAGTGTCACTAAATAAATTATAAAGCCCAGTCAATAAAGGAGCATGCTACATATTATTTTCCAAGTATCAAGATGATTATACTTTGCAATGTATAAAGATGAAGAATAAAGAAACAATGTGATGCAACAAAATAGAAAGGAGCACCCATGCTGCTCTCATGAGTCAGACAGCATGGTTTGTCTTCTGCCAAGCCAGTGCCCCATTCTATATTGTACATCATTAAGCACATAGATGCTCATGGATATAGCTAGTTTACTTGGATAACCTCAATGTATTTAGGAACAATTCAGGGATTACTCAGTGTTACAATTAAAAAGTAAGAGAAATGTACAGTTAAAAGGGACACTGAAATGACTTATACAAAGAAATTGGCTATTTTAAGATAGAATACTAGCACTTTGCTGATAAAAATAGATTGCAAACTAGGAAATGATAGCAGTAATCCACCCTTTATATTCTAGGAATATCTAACCTTGAGGGATTAGCATACAGCTTGAAACAATTTACTCTGATCAACAATATCAAGGTGTCAAGCTAAGACATTATATGTCAATCATTCTGTGACAAAGATAAAAGTGAACAAGTTGCATTCCATAGTTATACAGAGAAGGAACATGGATCATACATTTAGCATCTTTTTTCTTCCCAGTATACCTACCAGCTTTTCCAAGTTGTTTCAGCAAAGAATTTGACATGTCATCATTTCAAGAAAATAACAGAGGATCTAAACAAGATGGAAGTCTTCCTAACTGTAGATTCTCCTCAGAAAACTTGATTCAGGCCAATACCAATGGATTTGATGAAACTGTGAATTGCATCTCCACTGAGAGTGCCCTACTACCCAGACAAATCAATTGACTTGACCTTTACATCTGCCCTACAGAGTTTAAGCAAAAAAGAGAACAAGAGCATCAGTGAGAGAGAAATATCATCTCAGATGCCCTTAGAGAGGGAAAGTGTCCCAGACACACAGGATACAAATTGGCTTTATGCAGAACTGTGATTTCCCTGTACATTGGCAATGCCATGAGTGAACATGTCTAGCTCTTGGAGAACACAATGACACCCATATACGAACCATAGTGGGGATAGGAAGGACAAACCAGCTAAAGCTTCAGCTGCTGGAGCTCTGGGCATGCACCTTCTGTCTTCTCCCTCACCCCTGGGCTCAGGCTCCTAAAATCCATATCACCTCCACATTGGCATCTTTCTTGGATCTCGCCTGCTGGACCAGATCCTCAGCTGGTTTCCCTGTTCCTTGAACTCTTGCCAGAGGTTTAAACAAATATGAGTCCTAGTGAGCCAGCTAGCTTAGAAAGAAAGAATCAAGATATATGATTGCTGCTCCCAGAAATATAAAAAAATATTTACAGAATTGTACAAACATCCTATTCTCATTAACTCCTCTGCAGCTTTTCTGAAGACCCATTCCAAATATAACTGTACAGTATATACTACGGAAGGAAAAATGTAAATACATGCACAAACTTCTATTTCATCTCTGGAAAAAAACCCATACATATTGATGGATTCTTTTCTTTCCCCTCTACAGTTTAAATAATTTTCTCTACTTGAAAGAAATTAAATAAAGACCAAAAGACTATCACACATTATAGTGTAATTCCTCCTAATTTTAAAGAATCAGCCTTGGAAACTGTATTCAGCACCAGGTCGAAACAGAGCAGGTATGGCAGATCCTTTAGCACATTTGGATATGACTACTTATATTACAGATCCCAAATTTGACTGATTTTTTTTTAAACTGGTTATTTTATTGATACAATCAGTCCAGAATCTTACCAACAAAATAAGATTTCCATGGCTTTAGTCTGTGTAATTCTTGGCTGTTCAGTTACTGCAGCGGAATTTGCTATGAACAAAACATCATCAGCAACATATTACTAGCCAAAGAGAAAAATATGCAATTCCAAATATGGGATATTTACCTGCAGGATTCTGTTCCAACTAGTTTTAAGGTTCTATAAATATTGGGTTCAGGTTTGTTAGACAATGTTGGGCATATTTTATTTAAGAAGTCTATAACTAGGGGATAACTGCTGACAGTCTACAATAAACCTCCAGGTACCACCAGCAGGATGATTGCAGAGACATTCTTTTCTACACAGAAAATTCAATAAAGGCTTTAGATTTTAAAAGCCTATCAGGCTATGATGAAACATAAAAAACACCTCTGATCAAGCTGCTACGGGGGCAATAGTGACTCAGAAGCATACCTTTGACTTGCAAGCCAGCCTACAGAGTAATAGTATCTCCATAACCACATTCCCTTCTGCAGCTCTCTGAAAGGCATTTGCACACAACTATGGACTTCTCAAGGCTTTGTGAAAGGAGCTGGAGCTGAGCCAGGCTGTGGCTGTGACACATGATGTGTCTTGATGACCAAGGTGGAGTGGTTCCAACCCCATGAACTTCTTCAGTCTGGGGGTTGAATCCCTGTTTCATTTCAGCCTCTATCTTCCCTGTTTTCCCAAGAGTAAATTTTACCTTGGTCTTGTTTAATTCTCCATTACCCTAAGGAAGCCTTTGCTGTGAACATTAGTCTACACTTCATGATCACTAACTGTTCTTTACATATTCAAAGTAAAACTAGTGGTAAGAGGGTAGAGGGGAAATTTAGGTTAGAGATTAGGAGGAATTTCTTTACAAGAAGGGTGGTTAGGCACTGGAACAGGTTGCCCAAAGAGGCTGTGGATGCCCCATCCTTGGCGGTGTTCAAGGCCAGGCTGGATGTGGCCCTGGGCGACCTGGTCTAATGATTGGCATCCCTGCCCATGGCGGGGGGGTTGGAACTAGATGATCTTTAAGGTCCCTTCCAACCTGAGCCATTCTATGATTTTATGATTCTATGATTCTATGATCAGCTCAGTAAAGACTACAGTGTTTAGTCTCAAAACATAGCTGTGCTGAAATGAGATATTTAACCAGATCTCACTATTACAACAATTGGCTATGGGGCAAAATCTTATCTCTATAAACAGCTATTATTTTTTTTTCAAAGCAAAACCACAGAGACAATAATTTAACTTTTTTCTTTTTGAACTGAAAGACTTGATACAAACTTTACTGCAAATACCCTAAAATGTGAAGCTGCTATCGGTTGCCACCTGTAGTTTCCCCTGAGATATGTGTATCTATGGCATGTCATCCATTTTTCTTATCTGCCAATGCACCAACAGGAAATGTTTCCAGGTAAGCTTTCAACCACAGACAAACCTGAGTGTTACAGAAGTAGTACAGGTGTAGTCTGCTGAGAATGACAGGGACAGCCTCTGTCACCCCACAGAAAGAAATGTCAACAGAACCATATGCATGACTTTGAGGCCTGATTTTATATTCCGCTTCCTTCATGTAGCTGCTGAAAACAGGGATATCTGTTTTGCACCAGGGATATGACATTTAAAGCATTTTTGACCCAATCTCCTTCACATAGGAAAGCACATATAACTACAGTCCAACACATCAAAAATAAAATGTCAGGCAAAAATGATCTGTCTTAACCTAGCAAAAATGTTTGAGAATCTGTTGTATAAATATGTTTATATGTTTGTGTGTATGCATGCATAGAAAATGTATATCATGCTCTGCAGTTCCAATCCAAGAAAATAATGATACTGAGTTTGGTGATGATAAGAAAGGTATAATGGCATTTAACACATTGGTAAGAGTCTACAAACAAACTTTCATGGGAACACTTGTAAAAACTTTGTCATCCAGTTGAACAGTATTATCACACACATGTTAAGTCATTAGGTCTCTGATTGTTCTGATCTCACTGATTTCAGGGGAAGGCAAACATTGATGTAGATCAATGCATACCTCTGCAAATACATGCAACTGCTATAAACTAATTAAATTGTGAGCATAATGCAGAATGTCCATTTTTGATAAGTGTAGCAATTATGCTCTTTGTATAGAAATTCCAGGAAGAAAGAAGCTAAGAGCAGGACATCCTATGCAAGACAGGATGCATTCAAGGTGTTACAAGATAGTTCCTATATTAAAGAGCTGAAAATCTAAATAGGAGATACTAAAAAGTAGAAACTGAAATACGAAGAAATCAGATGCCTTTCCAAAGGTCACTCATAGATCCTATGGCACAACTGGGAACTGAACAGACTTCCTTAGGAAAACCTCAGTTTTAAGACAGATCCTGCTTTTATCCAGCACAGCAGGGTTCTCCTTATCTTTACATGGACACGCTCTGTGGTGGAAGAATGGGAGATGATTTCCCCCTTTCCTTACATACCCTGTGAAAGGGACTGTGAAAATTCCTCTATCTGTTTTTTTTTTTTCCCATATTGTCTTTCCCAAAGGCCTGCAGGAAAAACCATCTCTCTAAAGAGAGCCCAGAGGAGAAAGTTCATGCCCTTGGTCATCTCTCTACAGCAGATTCACGCTCCACTCACACATTTGATGTTGAATCCCTCAATTATTAATACAGCCAGATTTGCCTGCTTAGTTGGCCCTCAGTTTTGTAGCTCACTGAGCCTCATGTTGGGATTTCATACAGCCACAAATTCTCACAGGAGTAAGGACTGAAATGACCTATTCCAGGTTAACCAGTACCACCCTTTAGCATGTGTGCAATACCCTCGCAATCCCCAGCCTCTCTGTGTTATACAAATTATAACGTGGCTGTATGATACAGCTCCTGCAGAAAGAAGCATGCCAAGTAGTGTGTGCTACAAGCACACACAGCTAACTTAAGGAGACCACAAGAAAACTATAGAGAAAAAGAAATACTATTTTCTCTCTGTCAGTTTCTTTTTGTTGTTAAAACATTTGGTTTACATCTCTTGCAAATTTTTTTTCCAATAAACACACAGTCTTATTTTTGGTTTTGTGTACCTCAAGTAGGACAATTTGCTGTAATAGGCAGCGTGAGAAGCATTCTTTACCATAAGAAGAAAAAGACTTAGCTCAAATCCCCAAACAGAGCCTGCCTAGGTGGTGCTGAAATAAAGATATTATGCTGCTTTTCCTGAATGTCCTTATGCAAACAGGATGTTGTAAATGTCTCTTTTTTGAAAAAGGGCCTTGTATCTGGTCTTAGTTCTGCCCTTTGATTTATTAGGAGCTTCAGTTACAGACAAAATAGGTTTTCCTGTCTCTGCTAGCTCCTATTCCAGCCTTAAGTCATTGTGCTTGAAGACATGCTCCTTAAAGTACAAACTCTGTTACAGTGCCCTAAATAATATGTGATGCGAATAAGTGCTGTTAAAGGAGTTTCCTGTTTTGGTTTCCTTATTGGCACTCCAAGCTGAGCTAAAATCTCCAAAGGCCTTACTTAGTATGCAGATATTGAAACCAAACCAAAAAAAGATTCCTGCATTTGTTGTGCTGTAGCTTTAAATGCCCCTGGCAGAAACTTCATTTCTCTCCCTTTCTCCCTTTCGATCCTTCCCTCTCTCTCTCTCTCTTTTTTTGATGTTTCTTCTTTCTCTCAGCCTGTCATTGACAGTAAGTGCAATCACATTACACACAGCTTTCTTTGGAAAGCCCCCTTTTTAATGATCTGGCAGTCTGTAGACACTGACTGCTTCCAGAAAAAATTTCAATCCCTCTTCCCACAGCTTCCTCAAGCTCCAATGATAAATGACACCTGTCATTCTGTCACAGACAAACGGCACAGATGGGAGCGTCAGTGATATATGGCTCACCAGAACAGGAAATCAACTTTGTTGGTTTTTTGGTTGCTGTTTTTTTTCTGTTTGGGGTTTTTTTTAAACAGCAAAGAGCTGACCGGGACATTGTCATGAGGCTGTTCCAGGGGGCCTTGCCCAGAGGAGGAAGGGAGGCAGGCGTAGCGGAACTAGTAGTTTTTAAGTAGCAAGCTGCAGTTTAAAGACTAAGGACTGCAGCTGTCTGAATGGCTTTGGAATTTAAGACTCAAAGTATGTCTGAACAACAACCCAAAGGTGCAATTGCAACTCTTCCAAACATACCTGCGCTAATGTCACCCTAGCAATCTACCCCCAGCAACACTCTGCCCAGGCTCCAGAGCTGTGCTGGCAGTGCCCTGGCACCTGGCTGCCCTGGGAAATAAGCTTAGACAACTTCACACGAGCTGCAGCCGGAGGTTGGGTTACAAGTATCCACAACTACAGTTGATTTAATTTCTCTCAGTGATGGAACAGAACCAAAATTCTGACTTTAAGAACATTTGAGAAATGGGGAAATTTAATTCTGAACCCATTTTCTGTCAGACAGGTCTTTCATAAGCTTCTTTTAAAATCACTCATGTTTTCACAAGGAATTTTTTTTGCAGGTAAATCACTTAGGCTGCCTGAGATGTGCAGCCACTTTTTCACTGCCAAGCAGGCAGACAATAAGATCAGAGCTCTGACAAAAACTGAGCAGAACTTTTTAGCCTGCGATGCCCCTCCTGATTAGAGAATGAAGTCCTGTCACTCTCCTCTTACAGAGCAACTGGAGAGGAAAAGGGAGTCCAACTGGTCATTGGGTAATTAAAGAATATTTAAGAGTCATGAGAAAGGCAAGTCTCTGTGGGACTGCACATGGTGTAAGGAAAGCAGGACTGTACACACAGACTGAATGTCAGTCATTTCAAATCCCTAAGTGGGGACATTCTTACAAATAACATACTACCACCACTGTGAGTGTAAAGTGCATTCTTGCTCTCCACAGCCACTCTTGGACACTCCCTTTCTGTGTGACTGTAATGCAATGCCTCTTCCAGATTTTGTTACAGAGCAAACACAATGCCGTCGTCTCCTGAGACAAAGATAAAGCAAACGAACCATTTTTCCGCCTTTAGTCACAGGACTTGTCCTTATTTACAAAATCATCTCTCATGGGTAAGCATAGCTCCATGGAATAAAGGTAGTAAAATTAGACCCAAAGAGAAATTTTGGCTTGTGCTGTAAATGCATGGATACATTTATGGAGCGTTCCCCACGATTCAGCTGTAGGGTTTCTGAAAAGATTAACGAATGTCATGTGACAAAATCTCCACATGCTGCAATGAAAATATATCCCTTGAGGCTGCATTTTCAAAAGGAGCTGGGTGATAATGCTGCCTTTCCTGCAGTTATTGAATTTGATGTGTATAGTTGTGTGTACAAAAAACTAATCAGGAGTCCAAAGTGACGTGAAATACAACTAAGTATGCTGGCAAAGTTAACAAAAGAAATTTCATCACATTTTAGATGCTGATTATCAGCAGCAATAGCCTAGGGAGAACTATGGAGCAAATTCCTCAGATTTTTCAGCACTCTCTAGGCTACTATAAGTGCTCTAGTATGGTTTCATGCCCTGTTTTAAGTCAATCTGATGAAATGTATAAAATGAACCGAATGATTGCTAACCCTAGAACATGGATGGCTCAAGATTATACATATTCAAAGCATTAATATCAAGCCTTTCATCATCCATCAAAGGTAGCCTACATAGATCACAGAAAATTATCATTGCATGGACAGATTTTTGTCTTTCTATAAATTAAGAATAGGATTCTTATGGAAAGCAGAAAGGTAGTAATCATCAGGCAGCTCAACATATCAAGTCCACCTATGATGTCAGTGGGTTGAGATGCAAAGCCCAACTCTTCTAAGATTATAGGAGAAGGAAGATGTGATGTAGTGAAATTACCTGGCCAACAGATATGTGCTATTCCAACTGGAGGAAATGAAGAGTATCCTGCAGGTTCAATGGACCACTGCCAAATTTAAAGAAAGATCAAGCTCTGCTTTGTTTGAAGGCATGTTTATATATCTCTCTGCCATGACAAATGGAGTTGCAACACAAGCCTATATAACAAATGAGATAGAGAAAAACATGCAGTTGTGTCTGTACAGTGCAGGTCCAAACACTTTTAGCACTAATGATGCAACCTCTCAGCAAAACAACAGTGAGTGACAGAGGCCACTGCCATCTTGTGTGTCCTTCAATCTTAACCTGCAACTAGTTAACTGCAAATCCATTTTATATCATGATGACAAATGGACTGGATCCATAGATATAAATGACAGCAAACTGCAGGAAATTTAGTGTCTGAACTGACAATCTACATGTGTCCATCTACTGTTTGTACTTCAGTCTGGCCACATAGTGCAGTCTGCTCATTCCAGTTCAGAAGAAGAAATATGACTTCATAGTGAAACTTGGACTTAGACTGAATTGGAGCACCTGGGGCAAAGTTTCTTTTCTTATTCTATTTCCTGAGGATACAGCTGAGTGTGACTTTCTGGCTTCCACAGTCACTTCTCAGTTTGAAACAGATGCAGTTTTTCACTGAGAAAGATAACTCACAAGTAGAATTTCCGCTGCTATCCTTCTCCACTAGGAGAGAAAATTAAAATATCCTTCAGGAGGGAATAGGCAACAGTTCCGTACATTTAACAAGGGGTTTCTGCAAGCACTGAAGAATATCCTGAAAACATGCTACAGAACAGAACACTGCACATTAGCAAAAAAGAATGACTAGGATAATGCCAAGAAAAAAACATTTTGTAATGTCAATATTGTTGCATCAGGACAGATCTAGCCAAGTATATTTTAAGCTTTGATCAAAACTGTGAATCTGTTGCAGCAGAATTATAACCCTGTGCAGCAAAAGTCTGAAATTTGCAATGACAATTAGAAAATATTATGTCCCAGAGACAACAAAAACCAAACAGAGATCCTGAGCCAGTAGATAAAATGCACCAAACCAAGCAAGTGAGAGAGGATCAGGTGGAGTCTTAAAACAGAATGTGAAACAAAACCAAAAGGCAATCCTGGTTGTGAAGAGATTTTAAAAAGCATTTGGGGAATTTAGATGCCCACTTGTCATTGACTTGTAGTGAGGATTTGGTGCCAGATTGCTCTTTTTACCTTTGAGAATCTCAAGTAAGGGATTCACTCAAGAAAAACAGGACAACAGCAAACTGAACATGCTGGAGGGTTAATTTTCTGCAATGTGCTAGAGACGCTGACAGACAAGCCAATGGGCCAACTGGGGAAGAACTGGGACCTGCACCAAAAATGTACTTGTCAAGTAGTTGCAGATTTTTTTTAGCTGTTCTGGGATAAAATTGACGTGTTTTGACTGATGAATCATGAGCAAAGATTGCCCAGTGTGCTCAGTTTGAAATACCAGCTTCTACCTGTGTGTGCTGGAACACTCTGTTCTCTCCTCTGAGCATTTCTTTGGCAAATCTGTTCTTCAAGTAACAGCTAAGCACAAATCCTTCAGGGTGCAATCCTGTTCCTCTCCAGCCCAACAGGGATTATACCACTGAATCCAGCTGGGAGCAGTAGCAAGCTATTAATAAGGAGACTTCACATGTATCAAAATTTTGCAAAATAGTCATTCCTTCACATGTCCCTTGAAGCATGTTGGGACAAAGACATTCAGTGAAATGTGTTTGCTGTCATCCATTACACCTGCCAGTATGTGACATTAGCTATCAAAATAGATGACAAACGGCATGAACGTGGGGTGCCTCGTTGCTCCTTCTGTTGTTCCCAGACCTCTTTATCCCAACTAATTTTGCTTTTCTCCTCTTCCTTCCTCTTCAATCTCAGTACTTTCAGCTGCTGTGGAATAGGATGGTGATAACAAGTTTCATCAGACTGAAGATGCTGGTGGCAGCTGTGTGGGTTTTCAGGCACCTCCTTATGCTAGTCAGTGTCAACCTGTTTTTATTCAGTTTAGAACCCATAAATGCCCATATATAACTGCTGGTGTTAAGGTCTTACACTTCTGTTCCTCCTAGAAGTTACAGGAGGACAGAACAACTGACACAAATGGTTCTGGTTTAAATTTGAATTAGCATCTAACCTCTTAAGTTGGCTGTATTCACAATCTAGTCAGTGCCTGCCAGGTCTTTCAGCATTCACTGATGTCAGATCTACTAGCAAAATTGCTAAAAAATAACTTTAACTGCTTTCACTTTAATGCCTTATCACAGAGCCTTCTGCCTTTGGAATCCTTTCCTTCAGGCCTTCCTGCTTAATACAGTTTTAAATTCATCTTAATTGCAAGATGAAAATGCAGAAGCATACTGTGGGGTCTGACTTCTGTTGGGGAGGTTTCTTCTGGCTCCTGGTCAGGGAAAAAAGCACATAGATGTCTTCTGTTCATTTTAAGCAAGGATCCTAATAGGATCTTTCATGCCTCAATATGTTCCTGAGGTGAACACTAACTGGACCTTAGCAGACTTTTAAGCTTGGTAAAGTCCAGTCTCCTCATGCCCACAAATATACAGGGAATTAGCTAGCTCCAACTGTGGATATCTAATGACCTCAGATCCTTGTTCAATTGAATTAATATATATATTTAAGAACTTTACTAAACCTAGTGGCTAAACAAAAGCAATTGGATGGCAAATATCCAATCACAAATATTTTGTAAGTCTAAAAAGCATTATGTTATGTCAGCAGAGGATCCCACAGAAGTAACACAATGTGATGTGACACTACTCAAGCAATGTAATATAACATGGCACCACCAAGTAAGCAAAAAAAAGCCCAAACATTTTATTTTTAGCTGAGATGCTCATTACTGTCCAATGTCTGATCTGAATGTTTTCTGACGGACTTAAGTGGAGTGAATTTGGCTGATGTCACGGGTTTAATAGCCATTTGAATTATCCCAATTTTCTAGCAGCTCACTAAATTTTTAATCTTTTCTGTTCACTATGAGAACAAAAAAGTCTCTCTTCTAAAATAATGATCTAAAATGCTGTCGTTGCCATCTAAATGTCACTGTCATCTCAATGCTATAGCATTTGGACCAGATCTCTCTAATACATGTCACTCAATGGTGCATTTTTAAAACCTTTGTGAGAGTTGAACAGCCACAAGAGAAGTGGAAATCTATTGCCTGGTCCTTGTTCCTCAGAGTAACCTGTGGCAAACAGCCACACAGATAGAACACCAGCTCCTCAGCTAAAAGCAAGTTTGAGGGTTTAGAGGTGCAGCACACTGATACCTACAGATGCAATTACAGCACTCAGAGTAGTGGAGATTATATAGTGGAAGAAGTAATTTCAGGATGCATTTCAAGGGCCACATGGGTTTCTTTCCAAATCCCAGTTGCCCTGACCTGCTGGGAACAGCCCTCCACCAGGTTTTACAAGATATGGGTCCAAATCTAGCAGGAGAAAATAATAAAATGGGAGGGTGGAAGAAGGAGGTGGCGAACTTCTGGCTTTCTGTGAAATGTCCAGTAGGCTTCAGCATGAAGTGCTAGCTCAGCCCTCAGTTCGTATCAGCATTACATCCAGTAGGTTCTGGCATGTAGCGCTTGCTCAGCCCTCAGCTCATATCAGCATAAACACTTCATCACAGCTGACACGCTGATATGCTAAATGAGTAAGTGCAGTGCACAAAGAGGTCACAGAGAAGTTAACTAAAGGGATTATAAGGGACAGTCAACACACTTCAAAAAGAAAAAAACCTGATAGGTGCAGAAAACATGGTAAATGAGCCCGAAGAATGCAAACCCTCCGTTGTGCACTCCATTACAGCCCTGACAGTCCAGTTCCAAACAGTTAAATATGAAACTGTCAACAAGGGCCTGTCTTAATAACCAAACTTGAGGCCTTTTATCCTGGAAGATTTATGAAGTAATTTTAAAGAGGCCCAAGCAAACATCTGTCAATAAATTGAATGCCGGCTACAGGATTTACAAGCAAGACAAGAATTTCTCATTAAGTGCACATTAGCACTGTGGGGATCATAAATAGTAAGAGGGCAGGATACTGAGCCTCTCAAGCTGTCATTAAAACACTATCTAAGAACTAATGAGGAAGTGATGGAAGGATACTAATGATCCCTCAGGCTCCTTTCATTCAGCAGTGAAAGAGAAGTGTGCAATATAGAGTTTCAGTCTGCCACGACTGAAGGTCTATGGTACAGTACAGAGGCTTTCAGAAAACCTCCTAGCCTCCACCACTGTAAGCCCACCAGCTGTGCATGGATTCTGCGAGTGCTCGCTGGTGGACCAGCAAAGACAACATCAAGTGCTCTGTCCTCCAAATCACATGAAGCTTGGTGTAACAAACTGAAAGGGCAAGTCCTGTGCAAGTCCCAGACAGTGCTGTGGGTCAGTGGAAGCTGTGTGGGTTACACCAGGTAGATTCACAGTGCCCTGCAAGTTAAACAGTAATTTCCATATGGAAAGTAACTTGCAAGTGATTATGAGCTTCTATATTGAAAAATGGCACCAAAAGACTAGATTTCTCTTACTGCTCCCACCTGAGCTCTCAGCCTTTCCAAGGAAGGAGGCAAAGGTCTGTAATAATTACCGGAGCATTGTAGATGGCTCTGGTTCTGCAGAGCTACCATTAATATCAACAAATAGATCCATTGCAATCTCGGCAGCAAGCTGCTCAGAGGACCAAGCATTGCAAAGGAGGTGGCTCACTTCCCACCATGAGTCCTCCTCCTTCAAAAGTGGAGGCAGCAGCTCTTCTCAGCTCTTAGCCCATTTTAGAGAATTGGGCATTCAGATGGTCCACTTCTCTCCTGGGGAAAAGGTGGAGCTTTTAGTCTCCCATGTCAGTCTGAACCACTCATTTGGAGGATTTGTGCTTGCTGAGAACCCAGCTGTGTCTCCAACCTTCAATATGAACTGTGTTTATCTATTAAAACACAGAAACATGTGTGTGTAAAACCATGCCTCTAATCAGGCCAACCTATGACGTATGAAGGCCTTAATCCAAGGCTTTACTGTCATGTTCTCTCAACTGATAGATGTCTGATCCTGTACACAAAGTGCAGAAATTCCACAACTTCACACAACAGGTGGCTCAATAGGCCAATAGTTAGGGAACTCATTTAGGGATGTGAGAGACCTGAGTGTGAGATCCTGTTCATCCAAATTCAGAACATGGACTTGATGTGATCATATCACATTCCTGATCACTGCACCTCCACCACATTTCTGGCTCTTCTAAAACCACCTCTCTTTCTTTTCTGTGTGCTTGTGACCAGAAGCTGACACAATTTTCCTTATGACATCTTGGTCAGAAATGACATATTTTTAAGCCTTACTGTCAACAAATCTGTTTGCTGATGGAAAAGAAAAAAGTCTTTTAGATTGCTCTGTTTTCTAGCAAGATGGGAATCTTCCCCTTGCTGTGACCCTTTGTAGCACAAGGACCAAAATGATTACCAGGACATAAAAAACCTATTTCTACCAATAAGAATTATTTCTTTGGGTCTACAGCACATTGGCACTTAAACTCTAATGTAGTTACATTTTTTTTCTATAATAGATGTTTTCACACACTATTGGTGCTGTGGATATATGTCTCTTTCTGAGACTTTTGTCTGCAGAAGAAATCAAATGAACATAACCAAAGTGCACATTAGGAGAAAGACATTATATTAATGAGCAGTAGAACATGTCAACAAGTTACTTAGTCAGTTAAAAAAGTCATTCAGAAGGAATATTGTAGTTAAAATGTTTAAACATGCAGCTTTTCCAATGAGTTTGTTAACAACTTGTGTTTAATAGACAGTTCTTCTACAACAATATTAACTTATAAAAAGACAAACTTTAATTTTTCCAGTAAAAGACAGTAAAGACAAATGCATTTCAGTGCATTCAGCAATTACACTGACACTCATACTCTAAACGAATTTCTACCCAATTCTGGAAATTTAATGCAATCCATGGAATTAAATAACCTGTGCATAAAGGGTTCAGGACTGAGCCTTTCATTAAATCAGCAACAGAGACAAATACCTTAAATAAATAATGGGCAAATGTTATAAGCTATATCCAATGAGTCATTTTTTTCATCTATATTATTCTGTGTAACTCAGGCTATACTCAGATGGGCTGGTTTCCAATACTTTCATTAACACTGAATCAACCAATAGGATCAATGGATTTAACTACTAGCCAGTGCAAGTCAGGATAGAAATTGCAGCCAATCTAATTAGTCCTTGTGATGTTATGGCAAGTATGGAAAGGTATAATTACACTGTAATTACACAGTCACTATAAATTCAGTAAGTTGTAAATTCAAGGCTAAATTTCAAAATTAGGTCATTTGAGTGGATTCAAAATTAGGCAAAACCTGTTTGTTCATCCCTGGTAATTATGCTGTCAACTTCTCCAAACCAGACACCTCAAAGGAGCATCCAGCTGTTTAGCCAGACAAGCCTCCTGACCTGCATGAGGACGAAAGCCAACTCCCCAATTATGGACTGACGGTTTCTTCTGAAAACAGTCATTTTGGTCTTAAATGGTGTATAAGACTATTAGACAGCACCAGGGAGACAGTAGTTGCATGGACTTTTCTCTGCCAGTCTAGAAGCACTGCATTTTGACAGAACAGAGTAGACCTGTATTTTTGTGTAATTTCACATGCTATGTTAGATGGTACTGTGTGTAGAGATAGACATGTTCTAGCTTGCTTGTAGCCAAGTGTCACATAAAGTCTGACTACCCTAGTTTACCCCAGGTACAGAGATTTGAACCTATTGACTGACATACACCAGTGAGATTAGAAACCAATAACTACACTCTTACAGCAGGAAAGTTTGCACTTTAAATACAATACTAAGTCCTGATGCAAGGAAAACTCCTACTGCAGGGAATGATCCATTTGCACCAGTGATGCAAAGCAAAAGATTTCAAGAACATCTTTAAAAGCTACAAGGCTTAGGAATGGCAAGATGCAGAGGATCTGTACTTGCATGTGATAGCTGATGGCTGAATGCAGGACATATAGGTAAAGCTATATTTTAGAAAGCAATAATGAAGAGTCTCTATTTTGATCTTTCCAGTAAGGCCAACCCTGCTTTAAATATTTTTTGTTCAACAACTGTTTTACAGTGAAAAGCGCCTACAAGCTTCTAAGCAGACATCCATCTGCTGACCCAGCTGTGGATGCTAATATACATAATGGAAGAGAAATTTCCTGTTACAGATTCTTCTGTAAACTGCAGAACTTAATCCTTTGTTTCAAATACTGATTCAACAGTTTTAAAATCAATAATTAAATGAAACAAATTCATTTATTTCACCATGATCTCAGGCAATGGGTTCTGAATGGAAAATAAAAGGAAGATTTAATTTTTTTTTCTTCACTATTTTAATGGAATAAAATTGGCATTGCTTTTTGGCAAGGATAGTTGCATAAGTGTGGAAGGAAAGTAACTTAACTTTAGCTCATGTATAGAAAGAAAAAACATTTTTATGTTAATTTGCATTTTTACTTGGTACTGAATTATTACTAAGGTGTTTTAAAATGAGTAAATACAGGTTTTGCCATTTGAGCCCTCTTTAACTATTGTGGTGGTGTAAAGCTGCCCTTAATCCCTATGAGGATTATATCTTTTCATTTAAATATACACCTGGCTCATGGTAGCTGAACCGAATTTCTAATTATGAAAAGCGGGTCTGGTTTTATATTCAAATTTAGCTTAGCTGAATAAAAAGCCCCAGGTGTTACCTTACCTTTTTTTGGTGACATTATCAGACTTGCTGACTCATGAAACTGAGGTTATAGCAATATTTTAGCTATGCTGAAAAATTAATTATCATTTGAAGAATGCTACACTATTCTTCATCTTGAATGTCTTGCTCTGAGCCCTCCTCTTATGCTATCTGCATTCTTTGGCTTTGGAAGGTTTTAGTGGTCAGCTGATGAATATAAGACCATCCACTTTTGCTTCTCCTGAGTTTCTGAGATCCTTTTGTTGTTTGTGATAGGTGAAACTTCAAAAATTCTAGAGCTGGAGTTCATATGTACTCATCGAAACTACCTCAGTTTTGCAGGGTGGGCTAAAATTAGTAGTTGGGAATTTCAAGCATTCCTACTTCTGATTAGGCTGAGAACATGATCTTCTGTAGCACTTTAGGTACTTCTGCTTCTGTCATTAACTGAAACCCAGAAGTACAAACAATTATGTATTATCTTTCCCAAGTAAAAATGTCAGAAGCAGGCCCAATCACCACGTGGTTTAACGGGGAATGGACACAGTTTACATCCAAAACAGATGCTTGTGTGTTCTCCCCATTCCAGTGCTGCAGCCAGAATTTCATCTTGAAAATTGCTTCTATGCTTGGTTCTTTTTCTGATGAACTTCTAGCTCCTTCTCCTGTAGTGCAACAATATTAACTCTTCTCTAGCTTTCACAAATATTCTTAAGAAAAAGCTTGCTTGCTTTCGGCTCTCACTTCATTACCAAGGGCAAGCACTCTTGTTTTGCAGAGAAACGATTGCATTAATGACCTGCGGAGAAGAGCAGGTGCACAGGTGTCTGTGTATACATGTGTTTCACTCAGCTCTCCCATTACTCCAGGCTTTGAACATTTCCCTTATCGTATATCAAGTAAAGTAGGAAGCAAAGTAAATTTTACTATGAATGTTATCTCATTTATTGAGAAATGAGAGATGTGAATTCTACACAGTCAATAAAGGGCCTTAGAGGGAGTGTAAATGTAATTTCACCCTTTCAGGGTCTCTTCACATTGCTCCACAGTATAAAGAGCTCTTACTTGTTGTGTTTTACCTCTGTAATACACACCTACCCTCTATCTAAAGTCCAAGTGTATCTTCTTGATCTATTTATGCCACAAGGAACACCATGAATATTCTTTATTTTTGCTAATGCCTTGCTGGGCCCATGAATAAAATCCAATAGACTCTAATAAACCACAGAAGGATAATTTAGAATTATATCCCATGGAAAGCTTCAGTAAATAATAAAAGCATAAATATAGCAGCAGCTAATGTTATCCACTGCGGGAGACATCTAGAAATGAGAACCTACATCTGTGCACAACGACACGTGTTCAGCTGTGGATCTCTCTTTGCACTCACATATGTGATTGAAGGTACAAATTTAGAGCCTGCTCTATGCACACATCATCATTACGCTCTAGTTTCCACACTACACAGATTTACTTGTGTTTGTTAAACCTAGGTGGGTATACTTTCTTTCCTGTATTAGTCAAGTGCAAATGAATGAACAGAAACAGATTAAATGGCAAGTCTAATTAAGCAGCTTATATGTCACTGCATACTAACATCAACATATTGTTTTAGCTATCAGTACTAAAGTTACTCAACTGGTAGCCTAAATTTCCTCATTATTCTCACTAGGGACAAAAGATTAGACAAAGAAAGAAGGACAAAGGTGCCTGATTATAAACAATGCTTTAATGAATAATAATATTCTGCATTTCTCTGCTGTTTACCAAACCTTCACTTCACAGGTAATGTAAATCCTAAGCCTTCAGATAGCTCCAGCAGAGACAGTTCCCACCTGTGGAGGAGCAGAGCTTTTCGGTGCTCCACAAGGCAGAATTGGCTGTTTGGTGATTTTGATCTGTCTGTGCAGATGCATAGGCTGTGCTCACAGCCATAGGTTCAGAAAGCTTGTTCTACAGGCCAGGAAAGAAAGATGTAGCAAGGAATATGTTATGTCTTCAGGTTTTCAAAAAGTGAAAGGAAGCAGTTTCGAGTCCAGTAGCCTTGGCTCAGGTCTCCTCTCCCACACATTCTCTTCCTCTTTTCCTTTCCTTTCACTCTCTGGATTGCTATTGTCTGCCTCCAGATTTCCACAGCAATAAGAGCACAAAATTCAGTATCTGGTCTTTAAGGAGCTTAATGGGGAGACCTTCAGCATGCACAGTTGTTCTGCTTTTAACTTATTTTTGCAAAGCAGGTAGATTTCCAACCAAGAATTATAGAGAGTGGCCTCGGGCTAAATTGCAGGGAGTCCCAAATGAGTGAACCCTTTGAGGGGAGAATCACTGAAGAAGAAAATGAAGATGACAAGGCTGTTGCTTCTTAATAAACATTATCACATTTTCACCATGCATTATTTATTACTTTTCTTTCACTGATTCATGTTCTAAAACATTTAATCTAATATGTATAACTATATATATATACATATATTTAATTACCTTTTTTTTCTCCCTAAACAAATCTCAAGCTAAGAGTTCTTGGTTTTGCATTGTTAAATTCACATGTTAATCCTGGCATTTTTTTCTTCTTTTTTTTCCACTCGGAATATAAATACGATTAAATTAAAGACATCTGATTGAATGCTGCAATGTCAAATGTTTTCCAAAGTGAAAATGGAACCTTAGCAGTCCTAATGTTTCTATCTGTGCCTATGGTTTCTCTAATCTTATTCTATACTGGCAGTTTCATCCACTTGTAACCTGCTTTTGTGTGAGGAGATGGGGAAGATTACTGACATCTTTTGCAACATACAAAAGACATAGCATATGAACTCTGGTCCCAGAATGACCGAGGGAAGAAAAAGGATTGGATGACTCCAAGGAGAGTCAGACAGCAACTGTGACTGGCAGTAGGAGGAGATCATTCAGCCCTCCTGGACTTGAACAAAGCCGTGTCTGAGGTTTGGAGACATCCACAGTACCTCATAATGCTCCTGCCTAAAACAGAGAGAAGACTAGATGGGACTGGAATCATTATCACAGGTGGTCTGACAAGGGTGGTGAAGCTCATGTGTCATACACAAACGCTGGAAGGAATCATGCATACAAACAAAGCAGCAGCCAGCAGCAAGGTGAAGCCTCTTTTCCGTGTTGCTCTGACTTCTTGTCTGCTCACAAACTATTTCACTGGCAATCCTTTCTGCACATAAGGCAACAGAACCAAAGTTCTGCTTTGCAAGGTTATGCATATTGGAGAAAATTGCTTGTGGTTACTTCAGCAGTGCTTGGAAGCAATGCAAAAGGTCAGATTTCCAGCACAGGACCCTCCTCTCTCTTCTTTTACTTTATGGTCAGATAGACTACTTTTATTCTGAGATCTGCTGCTGTCCAGTAAATATATAACTTTGTTACTAACCAAGCCTGCTCCAGAATGATACCTTTGTGGACACTAAAAACAATTTAATGGCATGTCACAATAGCAATTCACTCTGCTAATAGCCCGGCTCAATAATACTACATTGCATAAACCTCCTTCAGTCTTCTGACAAATAATTCACCTTTATGCACTCTGCAGCAAGCTCCATTTCACTAACAAATATATTTCTCCCCTACACCTACAAATAAATATCCAGTATCTTCTGACTGTAACATCAGCTGTTTTTTTGCATGAGGTCAGTGGTGCCATATTTCTACTACAAATCACCTATCTCCATCATAGCCTTAGAGACTATCAGGTTTTAACTGGCACACCAAATCACAGAGAAGGGTGCAGGGAATAAAATCTTGGAAAAAATATGTACATTTTGATATGTCTCACAAGCAGCAGCAGTGAAAAGTTTAAATACTCTGTATGTCAGGGCAGCCTTAAACAAATGTTTATGAGCTTTGCTTTTGCAAGCATAAGTATTTGGGTAAGCACAAGGCTCAAGATGTCTCTTGTTTAAAATGCAGTGAAAACTCAGAGAGCAGGCAGGCTTCATCCTGCCATTCTGCTTCCTTCATTTCTTTTTTAAGGAGACTGCCTGCCGAAGGAGAGATCTGTTGGGTCTACTGCACAGTACGATACAAGACTTCGGGGTTGCCTCAGAAGGTATTTGGGGTGAATTGTTGCTCTTCTAAAACCACAGCTGGCTCTGAACTTTGGGAGGGGTAGCTTAAGGTGCTCTGTAGAAAACACATCCAGATATCTCCTCCATGACTGACACAAACATTATTCCTGGAGGCTCAGTGGCTTCATATGAACTGAGTTTAATGTTCTCAATCTACTTCCTGCTCTAGGTTAGAAGAAATTTTTAGTGCTGGCTTATCACTCACAGCACCAAGGATTCAATGTGCTTAGGGAGTTCACAATCTTGTGATGATTCTCCCCAAAATCTTACAGTACATTAGGAGGTAGTGCAGATGATCCAAGGATTATAGCTTCTTGTACTGTTTCTGTTCTAGAAATTAAAAGTCACCTTTTGTAATGTTTGAGTTCATGTTAAAAGACAGAAAGAAAAAAAAATGCAAGTCTTACAGGTACAAATAGAATTCCTTCTACATTTTTGTTTTGCTATTTTGCTATGTTATCAGCTTACACTTAGCACAAATTCCTTCTTTCCTAGAAATGGGATATATTTAGTGATATATTTAGAAATAAGATTAGCTATCAAAAGCTATTTTTTTTCAGAAGCCTATATAGAATCTGCTGAAAAACAATTGCATCCTGTTTCTTTAAGAACTACTCTAAAACACTACAGTAAAAAAAAGGCCATTTTTGTAGAAGAAACTATTTGTATCAAATATCATGAGAAAATAAGTGCATCATGACAATTTTGAACATCCTTTATGATTTGATTGTCAGTAACAAGGCCCACAGGAGAGTGATAAATGTGCAGCATGAAAAATATCTATTTCACTTAGATAGCAAATTATGCAACTCAGTGCTTGATAGCACTTGGCAAAATACAAATGTAGTTGAATGGAATTGAAATTGTTGCTCTTTGCCTAAGACACAGGTAATATCACCAGGGGTCCTGTCTTTAGATATTTATAAGAGCTAAGAGTTTAAGTAATAGTAGCAGTAATACAAAATTACCTTTAAACATTGAAAACATTTTTACTTTGTTACAGGGTGTAATTTACACTTTTTCTCTAATGGCTTACATACTGAAAATGATATACTAATGCAATTTTTCAAATTTAGTTACCTTTTTGTGTTCTAAAATTATATGCTCTCTCTTTTCCCTGTTTGTCACTTTTCAGATTCCATTTAATTCCATGTTCATAGAATCTCATCATTTATCTACTTGTCATAAAAATCTTCTAAACTTTTAAAAACACAAAATACTCCCAATAAACTCTGGCAAAAATGCTTCCAGTCCAACTTCTGGAAGTTTTTCAGTTTTGTTTTGAACTATTACCATACATTTTGTTGTTGCTGTGAGATTTTTCATACAGTGACAACAGGCAAGGGAAGGAAAAAGTGAGCAGAGAAGAGTTACTCAAGCCATTTATATTAACTTGTCTCTTCACTTATAGATTTATATTCCTGCTTATCCTGCAGAGAAGCATAGGAAGATAAATATAAGAAAGTGCTGTATAGCTATGTCTTAGGAGAGGATGGGAAGTTAATTTCCTATCCTGTAAGAACTTCCAAGATTGTAAAATTTTCCTTCACCCAACTCATGAAGAAAAGTTTATGCTGTCAGTAAATTGAAAAAAAAGACAACAAACAAACATACTAAGGGAATTATTTAGTTTTGACCATGTCAAATGACTTTCTCCAAGCACTGATGTTTTACATGTTCATTTCTATTTTTTTAATAGAGGTTTTATTCCAGTTAGCTTAGAATTTGAAACCAAGAGCTGTTTCTACTTAAGGAATGTGAAAACACACTATTTTGACAGGATGACTCTTTAAAATTTTCAAAATTATATTTCTTTACCCAAAGGTTTTCACTCAAATTATGTTTCAACATGTCACCCAATGAAAAGTTTAATCCATCAAACCTAGATCATATTTGCTTTGCCTCTCTATTTCTTCCAAACCATCCCTAGTATCATTTGAGTGACCATGACACCAAAAAAGTAACAGGAATTGCTTCAATGCTGGCTCCTTACTAGGAAATGTTGTCAGTCAAGGACCAAGGGAACTGTCAGAGAGGATCAGGGTTTCCCTCTCTTGGTCTCCTCTATCTTCTCCTCTTCAAAGACTCTGCTCTCGCTGGAGGGCATGGGACCACTACTTTGCAAATCACTACATCCTCTTCCACTTCAATGTGGCAAGAAACTCTATCCCTCATCCTGTACTCCATCTTGAATCCTCTCACTTCCTGGGACTACCAAACCCCAGTGATTCCCACACTGTAAACAAATGAACTGAACATGGGGAGCTGGGGAGCCCCAGCCCTTGCCATGCCCCTGGCTGCTGCCTTATTGGAAAAAATGGAGCCAGTGTGGAGATCAAGGCCAATGCAGATCATACAACCTGGTAAGGAGGGACACGCACTGCTTCTACTGGTATCTAATATCTTGGAGGTGTTTTAGCTTTGTATGCTCTTTTCCTGATGCTGGCACTGGGTCCCGAACATTGCTGCTGGACACAGATGCACACACAAACATGACCAGACACACATGTTGCACTCTATGCACCTCTTATGTGAATAAGGTACAGAAAAAAAAGACCAGTTATAATATATAGTAGGAACACAGGCTCAGACAAGTGAAACAGAGGTTCTGACCATCTGCAGTTGTTAAAAGGCTCAATTCATATTGCATATGAGAAGAGGTGTTAGCTTCATAGTCCACAGCCAAATTTTAATGTGGGTAATTCCCTCCAATACCCTAAAAATTTTGATTTGACACACAGTTTTATTCCTTTTGGCATTGACTCTTGTGTAACGTTGCTCTGCTCTGTTGAACAGTTGCCTTTTTCACCCTACACGTCTTTTCAGCAATAATGGACAATGTTATTGTCAGGTCCTAAAAATCCATCACCTGCATCTTTTATTGCTTCGCATAACTTTTGTCTGGAGTCCATCGGAGCTTTCATTTTTCCCTATCTGTTATTCTTATCTTGCTGGCATCACATTACAGCTTCCTGGGACCTTCGTGGGTCGGGCCCTATGCCAAAGAAGGCAGGAAGCTATGCATTCCCTATTAATATTCTGTTTCCTTTTCATGTAACTGTAAACTTATACCAAAGAATCCCAGAAAACCAAGGAGTACTTAAGAAGCCTTAAAACCTGGGATTTACAAAGGCACCACAGAACTAGGAATCAAAATTCTTAAAAACTGCAGTCCTGATGAACAACTGTGAATGAAACAAGGCAGCAGTATTTTTCTGAGAACCTGTATACAAGTGCCTAATGCAGTTGTAAATAAGGCATTTAAATGACTAGGGTATTTGCAACCCCTATGAAACTCTCAGGGGGGAAGCTGTTGACAAATTAAAGCCGCTATTGCTGCTCTTACATTAGCTTTTGTATCCTAAACACATCATTAGATGGTATTTCATGGCATAAAACTCTTACCTGCTTAAAGATTGATTTGAAATGGAAGACTCTTACAAGAATATACAGTTCCTTTGGGTTAGAGCTAGGAGGATCATTCAGAATAAATTTATTAGTGGAAAATAGTTGTGTTTATTCTGTCTGAAAATACTTCATTTTCTCAAATATTCTCATATTTATAAATAAATAATCTGTTGGAAGTATTCACCAGATGATTACTGAGGATACTTCAGTTTACTTTTGAGCACTTTATTGCACATCTTAAATATTTCAAATGCAGATATTTATGACTAGATTTTTTTTTTCTCTCAGACAAGGGCAACCTTTCAAACCACATTCCAAGTGTCAGGACCTGTTATTCTGCATTTAATATTTTTTTGAGAAAACTGTTGCAACATTAATTTTAAAAGAGCCCATTATTGGCAATCCAGAAAGTTCCTGAAGATCAGAATAATCGATGGTCTTTTTGGTCAAACCTCTATTCAACAGTATTACCAGGGGTTTCCAAACACATATTTTGCCCTGCTAACAGTGCTCTGCCCACAGGCACTTCTGGTCACATCAAGAAGAGATAGCATTTAGAAGAAGACTGACACTGTCACCAACACAAACGAACGTCTTGAGTTTCCTAAAGGGTACGACATCTCACACCTTCACTTACGCTATATGCCTCTCTCCTAAAACAATTGCAGCTAAAAAGTCCAGTAGACAGCATCACCTGAAGCTTTTAGAAAAAAGCAAATCCAAACCAAAACTTTTTGAAACAACATTTAAAATCCACTTTAAAATTCTTTTCCCCAAACACAAAGGAAATTCAAAGTTAAAGCTGAAAATCTGGCTGGAAACCATGTCCTTAAATCAACCTACCTCTCCTTAGCTTTGCAGGGAATCTCACACACTGTACTAATGCCATATGTGCCACAACACAGAGGAATAATGGGGTGAGCTGAGGACAGAGTCACACCATACTGAGCTACTCTTAATTCAAAATTTCTTCCTTGCTTTTAAGAGGGTATTTTACAACCCTGACAAAATTGCACTTTTTTTTCTTTTTTTTAAATATACACAGTGAAAAAAGTGCAGCATGAGAGAACACAATTTCTGGAGACCAAAACTGAAAGAGTTGCTGAAAGTGAGATAAATTCACCTTTCAAATATGTGTAAGCTGGATAAGCCCTGAAGAAGGTAAAGGGACCAATGGTACCCTGACAGGGAACACCAGAACCTCACATCAGAAAAAGGTCCAGACTTTTAACTCCCCAGGCAACCCCAAAATCAAATCAAGATACTAATTCGAAGGTTCTCTGCCTCAAAATTGAATGGCAGTCAGGATGTAGGGATTGGTTTTACCAGATACTAGCAGCAGTGGAAAATACAGTCTTTGAAACATACGGTATATAGCACTTTAATTACTCCTGTGCAGACCTCAGCAGTTTCAGTTTATGAGACTTCATGGGAAAAAAACAAAACCAAAAACCTCTGCTGTGTGATTGTTTCCATTCACTTGGTTTTTGCACCCCTTTTGCATTTCCTGTGATGTGTTTTTCAGCAGAGGTTAGCGGATACACAGAGCTGAGATCAGAGCCTCACTCTTCAAACACCCTTGAAGTTCAGAGGAGGTCAGAGCTGCAAGGTGGGCCTTTGGAGGGGTGGGAATAAACTGCTCAGATCGATCCTGCTACGAAGTGCAAAGCAGATTCTGGGTCTCAAGCATCACTTCAACCCAGATTCACTTTCCACATGAAGTCATAATTCTGCTCCAATTTACTTTTTGTAAAGACAAGCTTCAGTCAAAACTTTGCCTAGACTTGAAGAAGTGTTTGATACAATAGTTTCATCCAGCTCTACTTTCAACTGCTGATCTGAAAACCTCTTTCCTTCTGAATCTTGTCTCACATTTTTAAACTTGTGTCATTTGATATTCAAGTTTTCTTCAAATTTAGTCTCATCTGAAGGCAGAATCAAGCTCTCTCGTTTCCTGGGAATGCATAGGTTATGTGACAAGGTATACAAACAGTTTTGATCATCAGTAAAATTTACTGCTACACAATATTGAAGTTTTAATTAGCAGTAAAGTGAAATGAAAACTCTGTTGCAATGTAATTAGAACATGGCTTTACAAAACCTGGGAGAGGGCTCTTGCATGATACTTCATATAATGGATGGTATTTCTACGTTTATTTATGGCAGTACAAGGGTGTAGGGAATTTGTTGGAAATACTTCAAACAATAATTGACAGGAATATATTCAGTTTCTTTGTCTGACAGATGATGGGTAGCTTAACTTTTGTGTTGCATACCTTTTATGGTAAAATGTGTTTTTCCTCTTACTGCTTAACTGAGCAAGACTTCTTCCTGCTCCAGTGAGTTTCTTCCCTAAGTTGCTCCTGCAAGGGCACTGCTGTGCAATTTCTGCTGAGCTGATCATACAATCCCTCATTAACTTGTAGTCAAAACAGGCTGCAGAAGCAAAGTGCACCTGGAGTAGATGAGCAATGGCTTCATGAGACTGCCTCTTATCGCTGTGGTGGTCAGCGAAGATGCTGCCCATGGGAGGAAGGCTTTAAGCCTGTGAGGCAGGTCTGCTCACCCCACCCAGATCCATTTGGCAAGACAGAAAGGGGACTTTTGAGGAGCCCTATTCATTTGCTGTCTATAAATTGTTCTGCAAACTCACTTCTCTCACCACAGCCCCTGCACCCAGTTCTCCAAAAAGTACAAGATATAAAGCACTGCAAAGTCTGTAGTCTAATACAGAGTATGCTGATGTGGATGGTGTCACTTGGTAGAAATTTGGGAGTCTCTCCACGTGCCCCTAGAGTCTGTGTAGTGCTTTGGGAACGTCCCATGACAAAAAGTGTGCTCAGTTCAGAGAGACTAACCTGCTGAGTGAGCCCTATCGATCTGTGCTACTCAATGCAGAAGACCTCATAAGTGGAGTTCAATCAAGCTGATTTGGGGCAGCAGTCTGATGGAAATTATATTACCTACTGCACTGCAGTAAGCAGAGCTTCTGTTATTTGGAGCAGAAACTGCCGAGAGGTGGGGAGGAGCAGGTCGTATGTAGGGAGAAAAGGGAGAAAGCCTGATGATCCCTTTGTGCTGCAGCACCAGAGCCGGGTGAAGCAGGAGTTCCCCTGGCTGTGATGAAAGAGGAGAGCTACTCAAGGGACTCTGTACTACAAACAAACGATCTCACTCCCAGTTCACTTTCGTTTTGTAGTGAACAAAATCTGCAGAACGAAAGGCAAAGTCTGACTTGCAATCAATCTTCATTAACAGTCAGATTCTTTCACTGTGGCTCTATAAACAGTATTTTTGTGAATAAAAAATAACATCATGTTAATTACAGTTCTGCATTACCTTTTCTTGTTATGGCATGTTAGGAATACTCCTACTTTACAGAATGCCAATAACTCTTCACAATTCAGATTTCCTTTAGCACTTCCACAGGATAATCATTCCCTTCTCAGATAAAGGAACAATCCTTTGAGATGATGGCACATCAAATATGACTTCTTATTGGTATCGCCTGTTTTCCAACCGGTGCCATATTGTGCATGTGCTGAATGGCACAATATTCCACATCTGCCAACTACTTCAGAGTGCCACCTTTGAAACTGTCCCAGATTTTCTTCTGCAGTGAACCATCAACATATCAGGGTCAGAAAAACAGAAACTCTGTAGCCCTGTATTATGGTCCTTCCTTTTCAAATCTAATGAAAGCCTCCACACTGGAAAATCAGCCTTTTGGTTGGTCTTGTATACCAACAGTTGGGGAAGCACTGAATACGGATTCATAGTGTCCTAATACAAAGCAGTGTCTATGTCCTGTGATTGCATATTAGCAAATTCATCTTCTGGGTCCGCACATCATCTTGGTATGCCACCCATGGATTCCAACAACATACAGTCTTGAACTTCAGCCAAGACATACAGCACAGAGTACAGTTCAGTGTGAGTCCAATGACAATGAGGTGTAGCCTGCAGTGTCTTTCACAACCAGCACAGAGTCAGTTCCTAGAGAACTGACAGGGCTAAGAACCAGACTATACCATAGATAGAAAAGGAACCACAGGGCTAGTCTGAGCCTGTGAGCCCAAAAAAACCCAATCTACTTTTTATTTTACATGCCATTAATTATGGACAGTATAGAAGTACAGTCCAACATAGGCTGTTGATGCCTTCTGATGTAAATTATATGGAAAGCACCAGCACTGATGAGCAGGCTGCAGCTCAGGTTTTAGTATATCTCATGCTGTATTTTTTAAATTTAAAGCTGACAAGGAAGTAATATTCCATCCTCTGCACATTTATAATACCATCTCTTGCTCTGAAAGCAACACTTTTAAACTGGTGTTAACAGGACCCAGGTGACATTCTCAATACTCAGGTCAGTGTGTGCTATGGAGAAACATATCCCGATGCTGTGTAGTTTCCCAATGCAGGTTACGAAATCCACGTCTGCAAGCTCTGTTTTGGGCATCTAACCACAGAAATTGTTCCTAACAACAAGAACAAGATAGGATCAAGAGACTACATGTCAGCAGAAATATCTTCTCCTTCTCCCCTAGTCCTCAGCATATTCAGATTTCACAAAACTTTGGTAGGAATTTCCATGACTCATTCAACAGTAATGCATCTTTCATGAGGATTGCTTTATTTGCCATACTACTATAAAAGACTGAAAATCAAGGTTTTTTTTTTCTTTTACTTAGAGGTGAATTCATCATTTCATGCCAAATGCATTTGCATAGGCTCACAGACTACTTACACATACGGTGCATCCCCAAAGCAGTGTAAAGTGGACATAAGCACAAATCTGCTCAGTACATAATTGCATTTGCTGCAACCCTTTTACACATGAAGTCTGAAGTGTGGAGGTACCACAGAATATTGGTCCACAAAAATACAGGCAGTCTAGCTCAATGAATTCCTAACTAGGCAGAATAAGCATGAATTAGAGTTACACATGCTGTTTGCAAATAAATCATCTTTAAACAACAGAGAGCTAGGCAGCCCTGCAAGCCATTTGGGTAGGACAGCAATAAGTACCAAGCACAGACTTGTATAGATAGATAACTGTGTTGAAAATACCTAGATTGACAAAACTATTTTAGATAGAGAAACCAGAACTTGGTGGAGAAAGAGCAAGGCATACAGGAACAAATAAGCAAATTTCACAGAAGGAAAGAAAGAGTGAAGGAGAAAAAGAAAATTCCCCTACAGGTTTAGCCGATAATGTCAACAAGCATCATTCTTACTGCTCTCTCAGTATATGTCAAGTCCTCTATTGCTTCTAATCTGTTTTAAGCTATATTCTCTACAGACAGATATAACACCAGAGGAGAACATTAAGACCACCTATTCATATTTTTTTGACATCTGAAGTATAGTCAGACCTCGGTAGGACTTCAGCTTTGGCACAGAGTGAATCTGTGATCTTATCAAATATGCAATCCCACATAAAGCAACTGCTGAGCTGCACAAGAGTCACATAAATATTAAAACGTTCAGAATGGTTAACTCATCAAACAAGCTGCCTATCTGGGCAGATGGACGAAAGGACTGAGGAATACATCACGGAAAATCTGGAATTTAGACTGTGTGAAGGAAGTACTCTAAGAAACGAGACAAGCACATACAAACCCCCCACATTTACTACATTTGTGGTCATTGCTAGCTTTTAATCAGGAAAGGTTTAAAGCAAATTTCCCTAGAGTGTGATTGCTAAGGAGGAGATGATAGAGCTTATGTGTTGGGGTGCCAACCAGGGAGCCACTATATTTCAGAGCTAGTGTAAGCCTGCATTGATCCTACAGGGAAAAACACAGGCAGAGAGAAGATGTGTTACTTTGTAAACAACATATGAAGGCTATCCAGTGATGGGAGATTGCAGTATTTTCCATCCTTCTGCTCATGTGAAGCAGGTGGAGCCATCTTTTACCAAAATTAAAAGACATCCAAACAAGGCTCATTGCTAATCAACTCAGAGGGCTCGAGGAGATAGCAGTTAAAGCAAGTTAAGCACATTTGTTTGCTTGCATTTTATAGCTGCATCTGACTGAAGGAACTTAGCATATGACACACACATTTATTAATTTAACCTCAAAAAAGAAACATAACTGTTTTCCAGAGATGACATGAGGAGGACCAAGATGTCAGTGCCTGCTTTGCAGAGGTGCTGAATCCTCTCTGCTCCCTGTACTGTGATAGGACTCCCAGCAGCTCGGCTAGGTTGGACTAAAGGCCCTTCTCCACGGTCTGGGCTCAGGGCTGTTGTGGAGGTCCCTCCACAATAGATGCCACGGTGTTGAGCACCACTTGGAGAGCTGGGCTTTATTTTAAGGATTAAGAGAGAGCAAATGACGAGCACTTTGTCCCCCAGACAGCTCCATTGCTGGCGCAGGAGCCAGTGCTGTGGGAAGAACATTCCTGCCACATCTGTCCAGCTGCCTCTGCCCATCGCAAGCCCTCCCTTGGGAAGGGGTGGGGAGCAGTGCCCCGGGGTGCTGGGGCCAGGGAGGCTGAAGAGAAGCGACAGCTCGGAGCAGCCTGGCAGTACCATCTAGTGGGTGCTGCCTCTCACAGGCAGCTGCTTCCAAGGAGGAAGGGAGAAAAGAGGACAGAGAGCAGAGAAATAAAACATTCTTTATCACTGCTCTTGACAGGTATTATATTGTACTATAGTGCCATTTGTTTAGTTACTGCTACAGCAAGTGCTGTGCAGAAATCTTATAAGCAGCCATATGGCACCTCTGAATGAAAGCCATTATGCTTTTATGAGTAACCCACACTGTCTCTGCTAGGGGAAAGAACCTCCGTTTTCAGCAAATGTCATTTTCCTATTCTGAAAGGAAGAAAATATTTCTGACTTTCACTGAACTCTGCAAACCCGAGCTGATTCTCCTCTCCTGACAGTGTTTACACAGAGTCTAAACTCACTGGAGGTCTCAAATACCCACCAGGTATTTCACTACTGACATTTTGCTGTTTTGATGCTCATACTTTTCAACTGTGCCATCTTAAACAATGCTGTTTGCATCTAATAGTAGATTCTATAGTTAATTCATTAACATTTTACAGTTTCCCATCCACTACATTTGACAGCAACTGGCCAGCCATTCTTAACATTGTTCTTAAAAAGAAACAGAAAGTGTATTCTCTAAGCAGGGTAAAAAAATAAGAAGTCATTAGCAATTCCTGCTACCTGGATATAATATCCAGGCTGCATCTCTTAAATTAACTCCTTGATTTTGCCATGTAGAGCAAAGTTTTTGTGGTAATCAGAAAACAAAATATTTTCTTCTACATCAGGTTCTGTTCCAACACTCCCATATTGCTTTAAAAGTGGCAGCTTGGGTTCTGGGGATTTGCTTGTTAAATACTGAATAAGGGTCTGCAACTTGCTAGTTGGAGAGTCTTAACCAGAGGACCATGTGTTAAAGAAAGATCAATATTTCTGCACTGCATATAGAAAACTCAACTTCTTTTAAAGCTGTGTATGTTTGCATGCTTAATTTGCATGTAAAATGAATGTGACTGCAAGCACAGTTGCAGAAAGTGCATATGCAAATTAGGGATCTAAAGATGAATATGATGGCCATTAAACATATTAGCCCCTTGTCCACTTTTGGTATCTGCATATATGTATTTGCCTTTTATTTTTTTAAGATATGAACTTCAATTATCAAAAAAGAGAAAAAGGCTTCAATAAAATAAAGCCTATAGAGAGACTTGTTGTTAAAAGTAATCTAAATAATCTCACTTTACTGCTTCAGATAATTAACACTCTTCAGCAAGAACTTTCCTTTAAATATCAGTCTTCTTTTAGAGATTTGCCATTTTACTGCATTCATTATATACACCACACTGAAGTCAAGCCATGTACCAGAAATACTGCAGGGATCACGCAGAATGTAATTGCTCTAATGCTTTGCATATTTATGTTTGAGACCTTTTTATGAAGTGTTACTTTAAAAAAAGAAGGATCAGTTCATCTTTAAAAGGGAGTGATTGATTGCTGCCAGTCAGGCATTCCTTCATTCTTGGCTTCTCTCTTAGTCTCTGTAATAAGTTTTTCAGGAACACCAGCCTGCTATTAAAGAACAGTATTCATCATAAGCCAAGCAGAGAGGAGGCAGACTTTGATGGGCACAATACCATATTTCAATCTACAGTGTCCTTTTTGTTAAACTTGATCTGCTGCCTCATTAGTGTTAGAGGAAAAATACACAAAGCCTTTTGTAAATATTAATCAGAAATGTACAAAACCCCTCTCCAGACTAAATTACTTATTATTGGGCTCTCTCCAGGTGATAATATCTAACTAAAAATTCTGTTTGCCTAAATTGTGAAAGAAAAATATCTTTCTATGTACATTTTACGTGGTGCTCTCACAAGGATAAGTGTTTTAAGAAAATGCATTTCTTTACTCTTTTCCTTTATTTTTTTTTTACATCCATCCTTCATAGAGAGGAAATATACAGCCCTGCTGTAGATTGTAGGCTGCAGCATTCATCTGAGCAGTATGAGGTTTAAATTCCTGATATCCAGGTTTCTTTCTGGCACTGCTGATTAATATAAGAGTGCTTTTTCATGTTTTCCTGCTGAGCTTAAACTTTATAGAAGTGAGGCTGTGACTTAAGACACTGAATTAACAACACATGCTTTAGGCTAGTAAATATGGCACTACAGAGGAGTTCCCCTAATCATGGTCCAGATGGCTTCCAAAGCAGGACTGGTCTTTTGCACTTCAGAAGGTCCCTGTCAGGACAATAAAGTTTCAAGATTTTGTTGCTGTTGTTGATCCTTGTGGGGTTTTAAATTAACTTCCAGCACTTCAGCCTTTTTGAACAAGGTGAACTTCACCAATGGTGGTGAGAGCCAACAAAATGGAAGTTCCTTGCACAAAGTTTTTCACTAACACGACAGCTTAAGCTTATGAAATCAATTTGCTTTATATAATTACTGGTACAAGGCCAAAGCTGAAACTCTGGGAAGCTTAGGCTCAAATCGTGTCTTGTTCAACCATTCCCTTGAAGTTTGTGATGAACATAAAAAAAAGCCATCTGTAAAAATGGGATTAGTCACATAACTTCTAAAATCAAAACTCAAAGGTCACTATCTCCAGAGTCTCTTTGTTAGAGTAAACAATATAAATGCTCTTAAAATAATTTTGCAGAAACAATTTTTATTGCTATCATCAGGCCCAATTCTGCAAACATTTATTGGAGGAAAAGTAGTTTCCTTAATGAAGCTATTCTTACCAGCAAAACTATTTGTTGTGCAAGGCTTTTCAGAATCAGCCCCCATTATAGTTAATTTATTGAAGCAAAAAGACTTTTGTTCTCCTTTTAGCAAAACCATTTCTGGCAGAACTCATCTTAAAAGAAAGGACTGAGCAAGCATTTGTGTGACATTAACAGCTGGACCGTTTGTAAGTGAAATTAATGTTGTATTGGTACTCACAGAGTTCAATAACTACTGCCTATTTGGTTGTAAACTAGAGGAGACACAAGCACTGGTTTTGTTCATGTTTGTACAACACCCAGCTCAGCACAGCCCTCAACAGAATAGAAGCCCCACGAGTCACAGTAACGTGGGTCTTAAAAACAACATCACAGACATCTGCCACAAATTCTGCACTAATGACTATGTTTCTAATCACAGCTTTCCTCATGCAGCTGAGAGATTTTGCAAGGATTTGTCTGAAAAGTTGTGGTAACTATGCAGTCAAAATCAGCACTTAAACACCTTGAAAATATTTGCAGAGTCAACTTTCTGAATTGTAGCTCTTGGTACTGGCTGACTTGTTTGTGGCAGTTATTCTGTGTACATTTTACCCCACTGAGATTGCATCTGAATCATCTGAAGTGTCAGTCTAGCAATAAGAGGCACCATTTACAAGCATCAGTGAAACCACTGGTAACAAACTGTGGTCTTCCCCATCAATCCAGCCAGACTAAGCACCCAGAAACAAAGTTAGCAAAAGACAGAATACTTATTTATTTTTCTTTTCCTCTGCTGATATTGTTTTCACAACCTGACATAACCTGGTAAAGTAATTCTAATTGCATTTTGGATTGATAGCAACTTCTTTCTCAGAATACACAATGCTTATAAGAACTGTTTTGTTCCTCTGTTTCAAAATAACTAGATCTATAATGCAGACAAGTCAATGGTAAAACTATCTGAAACTTTATGCCCTAAAAGAAAATTGATGAGAAACATTTGGGTTCCATTTTTGTATCATGTAACTGTGGATTAACAAAAATGATTCAGTAGAAAGCAATTAAGAAGGCCACAGAAGAAGGCAGTAATTATATCTGCAAATGACACTTCAGAAGGTGGAGTCTGGCTTCCAACAGTGCCCCAGAGAAACAACCATATGAGAAACAAGAGAAGAACTAGCTTGCCTAAGACGACCACATGCACCCTTGACTCCCATTTCCAAGTGGAGCTGGAATAAATGTTTCTCGAGGTTCCAAACTAACCATCTCTCTTCCTTTTAATCACATTTCTGTATTTCTTGACTTCATCATAGGTTGGATTAGAGGCAGAGAGCAGACATGGAGAGATTGGTTCTCTCTGGAGTAAGACAACTTCACAGTTCCTAACCTGGGAGCTTCGGAGTCAGTCAGAGGTAGCAATAGTTGGGCTGCTTAGCCAGGGCTTGGATAAGTGCTTAGCCCAACAGAGAGACTTCCAAACTTTCTTTTACTCAAAATCTTCAGTTTTTTACCTGACAAATAAACCAGGCTTTTGCTTTAAGTCCATTTCTGTTTTCTAAGGAGAGAGGTCCTCAACTAGAAAGGATTGAACATTTGTTTTCAAGAAGACTTACTCTCCTCTGTAAAAAACACCCTGCATTAGGACCTTCCTTACAGCCAAATGCCATAAAATAAATTAAAAGAACATGCCATCACTGAAAAATGTCTGCAATTAGTCAATCAAATAGCCATAGGAAGAAGAAATCATCAATGTCTTTAGTTAGTTCATTTTGTCAGTGGATTTATTTATAAGGTTGGTTTTGTTTCTGGTTTTTAAATACAGGCCTAAGATTATAGGCTTAAATTTAAAAAGGAATAATATTGATTCACCAGAATCCTTCTTAGGCATATCTTAGACCAGTGTCTATTAACCTAAGCAATTATCTGAAGTCTTCATGCCTGCCCAATCCCAATGTCTATGCCAACTCTGCACGCCAGGAAGGTATGCCCATGGGATGCAGATCTGTGTGTAGGGTCTGCAAAGCATCAGTGCCAAACACAGAGCAAGTCTGTCCCCACATCAGCAGAACAGGAGGGGTAAAAATATTTGTCAAGCTTTAACTTAAAGTCTAGGAAATCCCAATGTACAATTAAATAAAATTCATCAAAAACACAACCAAACCATATCCTTCCTGTAATAAAAAGAAGGCAAACAATATGCCCTTATACACTTTTATGCATACCTTTGTAACTGCAGGCTTCCTGCTCAAGAGTTGCCCTGCCAAGAATCATGTATCCTGTGATGAAATTTCTCAATAAATAAAGTGACTTCATTATTGAAAAGCTTAACTGTAGTCATGTGTGCAGTTTTTAATGTAGTACCAGCCCTAAAGTGCTGATGAGAGAAAACCCAGATGCAGGAGACATTCAAGTTGGAGCCAGGACATTTTAAGGGCTGCAAAGTTTCATTAGCTGAGATGTGGATCGATTGGTAGATTAAAACACTATATTTGCTCATGGTGGAATCAGCTCCTCCAGTGGTGTAAATCAGCATGGGAGAATGTAAATCTTTGTCTTAGCTGAGGATCAGGCTCCTGATTTATTGTGTCTTGTTATTCTCAGCACATATAACAAAATGAGGAGGGATTCGGGATATTCACAGGTAGATCACCATCATTTCACCTCTGGGACTGGTGCTGTTTGTGGGGACTCTGGGATAAGGGTTGGACAGATTCCATGTTCATTATTGTAGCCTGATTTGTGGTTAAAACATGTTAAGCCTAAATATTAAGCAAATACATCAGAGGAGGATTTACAGCTGTCCAAGGACACAGTAAACTGTAACACAAGCTCCTAGACTGTATTAAATTTGTATCCTCACAGTTTCTTCTGCTAGGGAATAGAACAAGCAAATCAAGTCATTCCTGGGACACATTAGGGATAGGCTTGCTATAAATTCCCTCAAACTCAATTGTCTGTGCCCAGACTGGAGCCATCAGCTTCTATTTGAAGCTTTGGTATTCTAAAACTTTTTCTTTTCCTGGAAAATTTCAAACAAAGCATATTCTTTTGACTTCCCAGCAACAGAGAGGACAAAGAGAGATTTTAAAGTCAGTCCAAAGGGCATTAAACTACCTCCCACCCATCCTCAGCATTATTACAACTGTTGGTGTGCTGGACCTGTTTGAGCAGATGAATCATGGCTCAGCTTTGGCCCCAGCAGAGCGCTGCAGACTCCGAGCTGTGTGGGAAGTCAGCTGTCAGGCTGATGCAACAAGTCAGAGTTTACCAATCTGTTCTCAGAAAACCGCAACTGGCAAAATGCTTCACGTTACGTCAAAGTACTGAAAACAAGGCAGGAAGAGAGACATACCTCTGCCTGTAGTCCTTTAACTACAACTCTCTGACACCTCCCAGCCCACAGACGGAGACAGCAGCAGCCCACTTTGATGCAGGACCCAGCCTGCTCTTGAAGCCGGATGTAGACCTCTGTGAGTGGAGCCAAGCCCCCCCTCCTTGCACCATGGGAGAAGAGTCTATCAGAACATGGTCCAAATCAGCTAAGGCACGCTGCCCTGAGGCAGGCTGGAGTCAAAGGCACTGCAAGCAGCTGCCTAGGACAAGCCCTCAGAAAGGCTACAGGCCAGGGCTGACTTTTTAGTCATCTCTCAGGCACCTCACTTTGGGCTTCGGGGTGGTGTCTCCATCCCAGCTGGCATCCAGTCTGGAAGTTGCTCCTGAAAGAAGTAACCTTTGTCTCTTTCAGAGGAATGCCTCAGTACTCTTAAAATTGCAGCTGGTGGGACAGAAACACTAACTTTCTGGTAACATCCTTGCGATGAACACATTCACCCAGGACAGGGGAGGGTCAGGCCTGTTCACTCTTCTCTTTGCCTTCAGGAGTTAAACTCACCTAGTACAGATGCCCCAGACAACTCTGTTGGGTTCTTTGGGTTTGAAAGAGGGGGCTTTTCTGTAAAAGTTTTGCTGCACAGGGAATAATGCAAAATTAACTGGACCTGAGGGACACAGAAGGGGAGCAGCCCTGCTCCGCTCTCTGCTCTCAGAACTTTGCAAGCTCTTTTGTTGAAGTCACAGGATAGATTTTAGGAATAGTCCTGGCAGCCAGGTCAGCATCACTCATCCACATCAGTAAATTGTCACTACTAGGTGACAAAGGCATCTTCCTATTTAGTGTTCTTTCCCCCTTTTCTGCTGCATCAATTAATCCAAGTATTTTCTTCCTAGTTGCATAGCTCCAGCTGGTAGAGAACACCTTCTCCCAGGCCTCCAAAAGGCTGAAAAACTGCTGTTTAGGGTGCCCTTCTCAAAAGCAGAAGACATGGGTTTGTAACACTGGAAATCTGATATACTGGACCCTGGGAGGACATAAAATAGTATGATAACCATTTCTCATGGCTGCCAAGTTTTAAAGGAAAATGGTCCTTCTGCTGGATTTTGCAATGAGCCAGTCATGCCAGGGTATCTACAAATGACCTGGGATCACCCCACCCATGGAAATGAAGGTAGCTAGAACAGAAATATTCAATTCTATCAGGAAAAATACTCACTAAATGTTTGGAATAAAAATTTCAGCCTCCTAAGACATTTTCAGATCATAAACTGAGCAACCAAACGTATGCAGGCGCTTCCAGGGATAATGCAGTATCTTGGCAGCATCTCACCGGTCTCAACTTTTCATTTAAGTATCAAAATACTGCTTAAATCCTACTTAAGTACTTAAATCCTGTGCTGGATTTAATCTTGAAAGCTTCATTTTTTATTTAAGATGTGATCCCAAGTTGTGAGAAAGACATCTCTAACATCCTGGAATCTCAAGCACACAGATAGGACTGTGGTGCTAGAAGAAGAGAGAGGTTTTGGTATGAGGCAATATGCTGGGGAGAAATGCGCAGCAGAGATGTAATACTCAGGGCAGAGGCACTGTAATTCTTCCCTCTGGGAAACTTTAAGCAAGTTGGTCAACCTCAGCTTCAACTCCCCATCTGCAAAACGGGTGTCATCCTTACATTTTTTAGTCTTTTTCGACCATACACTCTTTCATAACTGGAGTGCCTGGTTTATTACTTATGTATTCAGTGCCTACTTCAATAGGTCTTTGATTTAACATAGGTAAAGGTCATCACAACAAAAGCAAAAGTAAGAAAAAAAATACACCCTTTGCACCCACTCACCCTGAAGTGTCCCCAGTGGAAAGCAGAAGAGAATGTCTGACCTGTCACCCCTCTTGCTCTCTTTTACTGGTTAATACCCAGCAGATTTCCAACAGTGAGCCACTGCTGTGTTATGGAAAGCAAAGATGCAAAGCACTGTAGGTCTGCTCTACTCCAGGAAGTCTGGAGAGGGCACAGCAGATTGGATTTTCATTTTTTTTAGAAAAAATTTGACACCTGCTTTCCTGGTATTCTTGATACAGATGTTCAAGCTGGGTTGTCAGCATGGATGCTTGCAAAACTGGAGTGAAAACGGCATTGAGATGAACGGGACCAGGCAGATGAATGTGGCAAGAATTGTTACAGTGACTCTAGACATGGGCTAGGAGACATCTGCTTGTTTCATTTTTTGGTACTTTCTTATATAAAACCCACTGCAGTGAAATCCCTGGAATTAAACACCACACTCTAAGAGAAAGCATGAGCTGGAAAAGGTGAAAACAACTTTTGCCTTGTCAGTGCAAGGGGACACAAGGAAGATGGCTGAATGCAGATCAACTAAATTTGTCATTAACTTTAAATGAGGCCCAGAATATAAACTGAGTCCCTCATTTACTTTCAAGTGCTCTGGATCAGGCCCTTGGCTCTCTGGCACATAATGAAGAGAATAATGAGGAGAAATTTTTTTACTGATTTCATGTAGATGGAGATGGAAGACTGCTGAGTGTGTCAAAATAAGTGTCTACATAACCAAGTGAAAATTAATTTTCCTCAGCATTATATGCTTTACACAGTACAAGCCTTCTGTGAATCAACCCTCTTCCCACTAAACAGGATATTAGCAATATTCTAAAAAGAAATTACCTCAAAGAGAAATCAGCTGTGACAGTAGCCTCTACATCAATATCCCACCAGCCATCTCAAAGACTTCTTTCCCTTCTCCATCCTCCCAACAGACACACTCACATAATCCTTCATAATCTCCCTGAGCTCAGCTGATGATGATTTCCAGGAGGAACTGCCACCCAAAAGGAGCCAACAACAGGCCTTGTTGAGCTCTTATGTGTTACACTGCATTCATCCTGATATCAACCACCCACATGCTGTTTAGGCTTCTCCTACACTGAAATCATCAGGTAGTCAGCGAGTAATGGCTGGATCAGCTCCTAAAACCATGACACATCTGCCCATTGCTGCTTCTTGCCTTCAGTCATCGGTTACTCTCTCTTTCTGCTTCTTGCTATCCTGCATTATTTAAAATGAAGACAGGCTGTTATGCCCACACAGAGTGCCTTTGACTCAAGTGAGGAATCTGCTCCTGTTCAGGGCTGGTGACAATCTGTAAACTCTTCGTGACAGAGACTGCATCTTGTTATGTATTTATACTGTGCCTAGCACAATGAGGTCTTAATCTCAACTGAATGCTGTTATATCACAAGTAATAACTACGATAGGGAGGAAATTGCAGCACAGTGATGGTACAGAGGAACTGCTCTTGACATTTTTAGCAAGGGTGTAGTATAGAAATAATAATATAGGAATATAAAAGCAGCTGTTGAGATAGAAGACCTACCTCCTACTAGGGAATGTTATTCTGATACAAACCTCTTGGGTTATGTTTTGTTTTTATGGTTGTACCTGGGAGACAAGCAGGCTTGTGTCATAAACAGGTTCAGGCTCTAAGATCCTGGGAGATCATCAACAATTAGTAAGAGCTAAGTAAAAAAAACCCCGTAGCTGCTGTGTGCTTATCATCAAGGGCTTTCTATGAGAAACTAGCTCCAGCACTGTAGTATTTCCTTATTAATTTTGGCATGGAAATTTTGCAGCTACATTTGGAGATATTTCATGTCTGTACTCTCTTTCCTGAATGTGGCATCAGCTCTAATTCTCTGAATAACCCCCATGAAATCTATGCACATGTATCAGATGTATCTGCTTGGCAATCAGGCCCTGCAGTATTTGATGCAGTATCAGCTAGTTAGATTCAATATATTTCTCCTTCAGATTGCTAGCCAAATTCTACAAAACAGAATAAATTTTGCCCTTGATGACTCTTTTCCTGTTCCAAAGAGGTCAGCTGAGGACACAATTTCTCATAACATACTTAATTTCATTCTCCTTCTTGGGGTCTCTTAAAGTCATTTTGCAATATAAATCTGAAATTGTATTAGCACAAGATATTCATCTGCAAGTAAGCTTTAGATCTGGAAAGTTGACTTAACATTCTATTTAAAACCTAAATGTTCATTTCAGTTGATACTTCAAGCTTTTTTGTATTTCTGATTTTGATGACTGAAGGGTAAAACGAAGAAAAATCACGCAGCAGTTCTCCCACAACAGTGGTCTGAAAGTGCATGCAGAAGGAAGGGAGAAGCTGACATTTGAAAATAAAAGATGTCACTTCAATTGAAATTTTATTCTAGTCCATCAGCAACAGTCTTACTGAATAGCAACTTTATTTGTTATAACATCAGAAATGGAGTCCAACACAGACTGAAAGCTAGATTCCAGTCTATTCTGAAAGCAAAAAACCAAAATAACAACAAAACCACATTGGACCAGATTTTCTAACATGGTCATTGTTACAAGCAATAAGACTAGCACTCAGATGTCTAACCACATGGCTGTTCTCCTAATTAGCTGGGATCACAAAATTGTGTCTGAAAAAGCAGAAACCATATTTTAAAAATAGGCCTCCGAGGCCAGATTTTCAAAGCTTCAGCTTCCAATTCAACACCTACGTGAAAAAGGCAGATTTTCAGAAGAAACTCCCAACCTCCTCCTGTTCCCAGGAGGTGATACCCCGGTGAAGTACATCTGAAAAACTTCCCACTTCGTTGTGTTCCCCAAATGCTGGCTAACCGTGCCTGAAATCCACTCACTCTAGAGCCTCCTATGAGGCAAATGCTGTATGCCCAGCTGTGTTTCACAAACTCTGCCCTGTGTTTAAGACAGAAACACGTCCTTCCTGAGAGGCAGAGGCTGGGATAGGGCCTGGAACACTTAGAATTCTCCATTCTAATTGGTGGGGTTTGTGCTTTATCATTGCAATCCACGGAACTGGAACAATGCATTGTCTGAAACATACTTTCTTCAGCAATACAGTCCAGATGAAAGCTTAGATTTGTGTACGTTCATATGCAGACACAGACAATGTGTGTATGTGTACACATATCTCCACGCAGAGAAAGTTAAGTTGCCAAAATTCAACACAGAAGCACACATGTAACATTTCAGCTGAAGCCGATGGAGTCAGAATCCAGCCTTTGGGCCATTATTTTAAACTCTAAAACTCATTTTATGCAGGAAAACAAAATAAACAAACAAACAAAACCCCTCTCATCATGGAACTTTCAAAAAATGTTTCCCTTGAGCAAAATGGCTGTTTCCCCTCCCACATAAACTGGCAGCCAAGTCAGGAACAGTGCTGAAGACTTCCCATGCTTGCAGAATCAGATATAAAATTTGCAGGAAGGCTGGCACTTATTTTCTCACAACAGTTTGTTCTTCACATATTTCACAACTTTTAAGTTCCTTAATGTAAATTGGAATCATACATTTTGCCTCCATGTGTTTTATTGACTCTAATCTCCATATTAACACCATGTAAGAAATTGGGTGCTAAATTCAGCAAGCTGGCCACCGTTCTGCCCAAGAAGTTCTCCACTTTCTCCCTAAACATCTCAATGTTTTCATGGGTGCTTCCTTCCTGTTGTGACTGGACTAAGAGGTGGCAGCTCCTGTGAAAAGCTAAGGATGATTCAGCAGGCAGGGGAAGGTTTGAACTAGAGGAGACCTTGTTGGTTACAGGTTTCTTCTGTGACTTTGGGCATCTGCAGGTCTTGTCCCTGTGCTTAATTTGGTTAAGTGATTAGTTCTCTCTGCAGTCAGTGCCTAAATACCTCTGAAAGTCTGCAGGTAGGTCCCTGTCAGCGAGGTGCCTCTTGCCCAGCAGGGACTCTTTTCTGTCTGAATGCATTACTCGGGGAACGTTAGAATCTAGACTTAAAGAAATCAGAAACTGTTTGTTCTTTGAACAAAGCTGTGAAACTCAGTTGGCCTCCTCTCCTCCTTTCCTCCACTCCGTGTCCCCAAATGCTCTGCAAACACAACTTCATACCATTTATCCTTAACAGATTACAGAGGAAGTCACCAAAGGAGAATAGGGTGGAAATACTCTTAGTCCACTGTATGGAAAGCGTATTCAGCTGATCAAGAGGCCGCTGATCATGTGGAAAAGTACATTAGGCTGCAGTCACATTCAGTTGGACTACTCAAGAGATACCTCTCAATGTGAATAAAAGTCCTGGAGAATGGCCTTGGATGAGGTGCTGAAAGCCAAGGAATAGCCAGGAGTTGGAATGAGATCATCTTGTATGCTAGTCCCTTGACCACAGTGTCTCATTATAGAGGGAGCATTTTGTGGCTGATTGGTTTGAGGGATTTTTGGGAGGGATTCTTGAACTTAGAAAGGATTAAAACAATATCTGAAATGATTTCCCTAATCAAGTTTCTGTTCCCTTCATGTTCAAATACTGCTTAAAGTCATTTAATTTCCCATCATGCTAACAATTTCTGGCCAACATTTTCCCCACTAACTAACATCAGGTGTATGTGTCTTATTTCCATCACATATTATGATTTTTCCTTTGCAAATTTCATTACTTGGTCCAGGGATCAGAGTCTGCATCTTTTTTAAAAAGGTTGTCTGTGGTTTATTTTTATCAAGAACACTATTGATTGTGACATACTTGCGTATTCCAAAAGGACTGTAAACCCACATAACACTTTAACTGCCAAAAATGCTTTTTCAATTTTTCTTTCTTACACAAACTCACTTGGACCAAAACATCACATTTCATTTTTCTCTCCCTCCTGTGTAAGTTTTTGCTAGGAGTTACATTTCTCTGTGTCTAGGCAATGGATATGAATCAACATTCACAATTTGGATTCTATTTCTAAAACAAGAGCTGCAATGTTTTTGTTGGTGCTAACTAGGCACATGTATGCCTGTATCACTCCAGAACCTTTCTTGGATTTTAGATTGCTTTGACCTAAATAATTCTAGAACAAACTTGGCCAATTTCTTCTGTGTGTGAGTCTAACACACATATCTGCATGGACCATCAATCTCTACCAGTACATTTTGGGTTTGATACATGTAGGGCACATAGCTCACCTTCTACTGTAGTTAAATTTCACAATCACTAATTTAGATGTTTTTGAAAGAAAACTTAAATCTAGGCTCTGCCAGCATATTTGTAGAAATGTTACCTATTTTTCTGAGTACAAATTATGGAACACATTTCAGGAAAGCTAAAATTTTATTGTGTATAATGCCTATCTGTAATTTATTGATTTAATCAGAAAGCCAGATCAGCAATTACCTTTTTCAATTATTATGCTATTTGTAGCACAATGGGATCCCAGCACAATATAAAAGTTTGCCACTAATAATGATTAATATACTACCTGATTACAACACAAAGGTGTTCTCATTTGCAGTTAGTATCTATAGATAAAAATATTCTGGAATCTTACTTTAAGGAGCACAGCTAATTTGATGTTTTAATATTATTGTGCTTTGGAGCATAAGAATGTATGCTGGACTATCAAACATATCCCTGAGTGATAGTAAAAGGTATCATGCAGAAGATGATTGTTCCTCAATTTTAGTAGGATTCAGGAAGAGAATGCTAAACTGTGCAAATTTTTATGTCACTTATACTTTTACTCTGAGTAAAACCTCTGTTCATTGTTTTCCTGCCACACTAAGGAATGGAAATTGTCTGTTTGGTGTCCTTGAAGGCAGTTAGTCTCTGTAAACACCTGCAATGAACAACAAATATTCACCATATTTTTAAAAATCATTAAATTGCTGTTTGCAATTCCAGCAATATAATCTGCAATGCAAAATACACCTGATTTTGGACTTGGTTAATTTCCAGGCTGCTTTGCTGAAATATTTTCCAGATATTCCATTTAATACCTGTAAGAATAAAATCAACACAGGTCCAATCTGAAGCCAACCTTATGTTCACAAACTAGAACAACACAAAGCATGCAGCTGCACAGCTCTGCACAAAGCTGGGTGGATCTTACAGTGATTTTTTTTGACTTTTCCTTTATTTTTAAGCAAGCTAAACTGAGCCCATGCAAACTAATATTGAAGAAAAATGCTGCCTTCACTTCCATGAAGAAAAAATGCCAAATTTCAGATGGTGCTAATCAGTATCCGGGCTTACTTTAGTCATAAAATCACTAGTCAATTTTTTGTCTGTTTATTTAAAATGTATTTCCACTGTTGTGGCCCCAGCAATTTAGTATTTCCACACTCCTAAACTTATAACTTACTCCTCAAACTATCAGTCATAGTTACAGATAGTTTATCCAGAGTCCTATTGATATATAATATGAGTAAAATGTACCACAGATTCACCCAAAAACAGAAGAAAAAGAAAATACTTAAGAAAAAAGGCTGCTGTAATTCAGAGAGAGATTTTTTTAAAAAAATCCAGTTCCCTCAGGAGACTTAAAAAAAAACCCAACAAACCCTAAATTAGAAACATCATTTAGAAACTGTATTTGTAATAGAAGAACTGGCAAAAGCTTCTGAAAAAAATCTGAAGTTAAGCCTGTTGACTAAACCCATACCATTCCTTAAACAAATGTTGCCATTTCATAGGTGGAAGAGATTGTACATAATAGAGAAGTAAGCAATCAATGCAATGACAGTTTGCCACCTTCATTAAAGTTTCTTCTGCCTGTCTCCAATCACTATGACCTCATATCCTTCCAATGTAACCAAAGGAAATGCCTATAGAAAACAATACAGAGAACAGAGAAAATGCAGCCCCTTCACAAGGCATTTTCTCTGCTGTCAATTACCTTAATTGACTCTACCTGTCTGCAAAAGTTGCCCAGTACAGTCATCCAGCCCTGACATTATTACAAATGTGCTCAGGTACTTTTCAGGAGCATAACACCACTGCATTTATGTTAGGCATTACGTTCAAACCCCGGATATTAATCTTAAAAATCAGTGAGAATCTCTTTGTTGTGATTCCAACAGGCTTTGAATCAGACCTAAAGCAAACCATAAATGTTCTGTGGTTTCTTTTTGATCCTAAAAGTCATGGGCCACTTTGGACCCCAGGTCTTTTTATAAATTTTTTGAAGCAGCTAAAAGTCAAGTATAAGAGTCAAGTATAGAGATGAGCAGTAAGGTTTAATTTCTCAGCTACATGAGATAGAAAAACTACCAAAGGTACAATCTACTGATGAAATAAAAAACAAACCCATTTTTCTGTGATAGAAAGAACTGCTTATTTCCAACATATTTTAATATTTTATTGCTGGAGTTACTGGAAACTGCCAGGCAGATGGATGAACATTTATGAAATGCAGACCTTAGGACACAGTGTATTATACTACAGATTGGCTTCTGTGAGAATAACCCTGTAAGTAGTTGATGCCATCAGTGGCAACAGCCTCCCACATATCCCCCATTAAAGGAGTTTTTTGTAAGTTAAGACCTTCTTTCAATGCTCAGTGTTGATGTCCTGTTTATCTGCATCACCTCTGTAGAGTAACACTATTCTGGGTAGGTCAGGGCACCACAGTCTTGTTCTGCAAGACACCCCTCAATCTGTGAGCAAGTCAAGATGTTGTACTGGGAACATACCCTGCTTTTACAGTTCCAGTTCTTTCCTGTGATATTTGGATCATCCTCTTCTTGTCGCTACCAATGACAAGGGCAGAATTTTGATGAGGAGAAAAAGCTCTTGCAAAGTTTATTTGTAATTTTGACACCAAAGAAAAATCAAAAGGAATTATGTGCTAATGCTTAAAATGTGAAATTAGCAGCAAATGGAGATCTCTTAAAGCCACTAAAGTTGAGAAGACATTCTTTGTGTCATGGAGTAGATACTCAGTGCAATCAGCACGTTCTACACAGGTAATTACTTTTACTACTAATGGTGCCTCCCACTCAGTGAGGAAGATAAGATGTTCCAACACTACTTAATCACAATGCTTCATTATTGCTCCACCACCTACTGGGTAAAACAATTCACATGCTCTATTCAGTGACTCTCACAAATGAGAAAAATTTATGAATATGTGAGCAAAACAGCACATACCCTACAGAAGAGGCACCGCCCTGAACAACAGGAAAAGACTACAGAAAGTTTGGAACATCTGCTGTTCTTTTTTCTTCTTTCATCAAACACTCAAGAAGACAAACAAAATTTGCAAAACCAAGAGAAAGCCCTCCATATGGAGATTTGATATCCTGAAAGTGTTTTGGGTTCTTTTGCTGGAATTCTGCAATTTCCTTCAGACAGAACACAACATGCAAAAATAGACGCGTTCATTGCAGTTTCATGGTTTATTTTTGGTATTATTTTTAATTCTTTTGTGCTAACAGCATGCTACAAATCGTTTTACTACTCAATGCATCAGGAACTGACACAGGAAACAAGAACTAGGGAATAAAAGCTCCCTCTTTGTAGGGTTTATAGAATCTTCTACATAGGTTCATGAAGAGTGGACAGTGGTTTATCTGACTGACATAGTAGAGAGTGTCCTACACAAGGCACGTGGGACAGACTTTCAGGAGCTCTTGCCATAATGAAGTCAATGCAAATCACTTTGGAAATTACAACAAGAAGACAGAGTGTCTTTATTTTCTGTGCATGCAAAAGACAAGTATGTACTGCTATCAAGCATTAATACAAAATTTTGGCCCACTGGCCACTGGAGTCTGAAAGTTACCCCTTTCCTGGAAACAGCATATAAGACCAGGAGCCCTTGATTTCTGTGTCATATTGGACCAGGATAAAAGGTCAAGCAACTAATCCATCTCCCATGCATCTTACCTTGCTGTGATAAAGCAAGCAGTGGACAAGTAATCTGTATTCACATTTTCCCAATACTGTGGCAAAACCAAAAAAACCCAAATAGTCCGCAGTTCACTTCCCAAGCTGCTGTCAAAGAAGCAGCTGTGGCAAAAAAACAATTGTACAACAGCACTCAAGAACAATCTACCTGAGGGATGGGAATTCTCATTCAGCAATGAGAGTCCTTTCTGCAACAGATTAAGCTCCTCTGATAATACCTGAGCTTGCTGAAATCTGGAAGTCTACACTCACAGGAAGGCTAGCAAAACACAAAGATGCATCTTCATTCCTGGAGAATATTAAATAACTACAAGGAAAAGACTGGTTTTGCAAAGTAGTAAACTGCTCATTGGACAAACTGTCATATTTATATTGTAAGAGTCCCAGGCTCCTTGAAGTAGCATCATGTCCTTGTGGTAGGTGGTATAACCAAAAAAATGGGAATAAATTTAAATTTTTTTCAGTGAAAGCTTAACATGTTTAAATCAATGTCATGATTTCGGGCAACCTGACTTGGAGTATCTGAGTGCTTGGATGAACAGTAGTGCAAGCAGTGATCTCAGCTTCGCATCCCAACATACCAATACTACAAACACTTCTTGCAGCTCTGTGTGGCCATGTTGCACTGAAGATGTGTATAAACGTTTTCATTGACTCAGCCAGGAAGAACAACCTGGCTTCTAGTCGTTAGGCCAGCAGTGAAGCAGGCTTGTTAGCCTCCTCTAAAATACTGATTTATGTTCACCATCTAAATCGTTTATTTTGGCTATTAGTAAATGTATGTAAGTTTTAACATCCTTATTGTCTTTCATCATAGAACATCAGCATAACATGAGTTGCAGATACAGCACCTGTACAACAGATCATGATTAATGAGGAAGGATGGATAAAAGTGTGTACACAGGGTTCAGTAGGCATGTAGGATGCTTCCTAAAAACCTTTAACAATCTAGGGCAATATTGTATTCCTCTTGTGACAGAAATCTCTCAAATGGCCACTAGAAAGTTGGTGGGTTGGGATGAAGTGTTATTTCCTAGACCCAGACTTTGTAATAAGGAATGGAAGGAGTCACTACATATGAACACTGAATGAAAATGCTGGAGATAAATATAACTTTTACATTGAAGAGTTACAAATAACAAAAAAATGTAGTGTGGATTAATGAGAGAATTAAGCAGAGTTTATTTTTCATAAATTTTCACAGTACCTAGTGGTCAAATGGTTAAAGCTGTAAACTTTTAGGCCTTTCCCTTTGCTTCTTTCAAATTGAAAAATTAAAAAGGGACCAAAAAGTGGACATTATTATTATTGTTTTGGACAACTTAACAATAAGATCCTTTTCTGATCATGATATTGTTAGCAGATTCACCTTTTGGGAGACTGCAAGCTCATAGGTGTCATGTTCAGCGCTGACTGTGAGCTCAGATAACCAACGCTTATTCAAATCTATGGCAAGTTACTGCTAAGGAAATCAAGGGAATTTTTAAGCATGTGCATGGGGAGAGAAAAATTATTTAAGAAGTCAAATACATGTGTGCCTTTTAGAAAAAATAAATGTATGCATTTGCTTTTTACTAATCAAAAGGAAAATTGTTTTGTTTTAATGGTTTTGAAACTTCCCTATCCCTCGAGCAAACAGTACCCATTACTTTAAACACCTCAGTGTCTAGTAATTGTTCACAAATGTGTCAGGCTACCAGTAATTTAAGTCCTGTCAGGAATAAATCTCAGACACTCACTTCTTCCAGTCAGTGACTTGAAAAAAACCCGCCCACACGTCAATTACAGGAAGCTCCGCGCGGTGGCTTTGTTCGGAGGCTGTGTAAACAGAAAAAGCTTCCTCCTCGCTAACAACTGTTTTCTAAACCCTATATAAATGTTTATGTGAACTATCCTGCAACAGCATCTAAAGCAATAAAAAGCAGGCACGTAAAAAACAATCTGTGTTGTACTTGCTGGCAATAAATGTACAGCCTGTGGAAGCTGTATATCCAGTTGTGAATTATTTTCACTCAGAGGTCTGACCTCAAAACATTTAAATGTTAGACTGTAAATCAAAATGATATACTTCTACTATCTACGGATAATTCCCCATTTTCTGCTTCCTGCTAAATACGTGGGCAAATACTTGCACATTAATATGTAAATAAGCGCACAGGTAGAGGTATATTCCAGAGAGATATAGGGGAAAGTCAAACAATCAAAATATATGAGTAGGCATATTTTCTCACCTATGTTATTGTTCTCTGCAAGCCACTGGAGAATAGCCACAACCTGGTGTATGACTGATACAGCATAAACAACAGAAAAAGTCACTGGAGGAAAGCTACAGGAAGAATTTGAAAAAACAAACAAGGCAAAACCTGGAAAGCTTAAGGTCATAAAGTGACATGCTCACCTAACTGACACATCGGGACTCACTAGTTCTGAAATGAGGTACTAAAAAGCCTTGCTCATCTAGTATGGAAGATCCTAGATTCCTCAGATATTTAAGTTTTGACTAATAAAATGCGCTAAGTACCAGAATTTTTGCTGTTTTGCCCTTCTACTGAAATTTTGGGTTATATTGCAACAAGATTCACAAGGTAAATGTTTAATATCCTTCTGCCTAAATTTGTCCGCACAGTCTGATTCAACATTGGTGTTTTGAGATGACCTCATGGATCTAGGACTGCCACCACCTTCACCTTTGGCTCACCAGTTAGGATACCATATTTGCTTCAGTGTAGGAGAGTCAAGTTCAAAACCCTCCACATCCTGATTTAGAGAGGGAATTTTAACCTCCATATCACAGCAAAGCCCCCAGATGCAGCCCTCCCTGCCAAGGTGAGCATCCTCTGTTCTTTCCCACTGAAACTGTTCCACTCTGTCTACACATTTGAATATTCGTTAGAAGAGAAACTGGAAGGTGACGCTCCTACATTCTGCACCAGCACCCAAGCCAGCAGACTTAATCTGTTTTTCTATCTCCTCTCATCCCCTTTTTAATATGTTTCTATGCAAAGCAGGAACAGTTTGGTGGTTAGTGTGCTCTCCTGGGAGGTGTCAGAACTGGCTTCAAATCCAGTTAGGCAGAGGATGGCTCCACGCTGCAGAGAAGAGCTCTTAACTGCTGGCAGAATAGCAGAGCCAGACCATGCTCCAGGTAGGGGTACCTGGATGGGAGCCCCAAGCAAAAGGTGCTTGAGCTGGCCTGAAAGCTTAGGGTATCTCTTTGCTAGCTAGCTTGGATGGCTAGTCTGGCCTCTTGGCATGTTCAGCCCCAAAGCTTGCTTGCTTGAATACGTTTGTATCCAGACTTCCCAACACAGTGCTAAAAATAAGTGGGCATCCAAATATTAAGCCTGTTTGGGCTACAAACTCTGATTTATTGAAAACCTTCCCAGAAACCACGGGGAGTTTTTCTGAGTTACATGGCAGGTTTTGAAGTCCTTCATGTACACCACAAAATCCCCATTCAGTTCACTGAGCTGGACTTTGGAAGGCGCAGGCTGAGATCCCTCTGAAATTTCCTTGTAACCGTTCTACAGATAAGGATTAGTTAAACAGTATGGGTCTTTCTAGTGTGAGTATATCTGATCCTCTGAGCACAAAGAATAAGGAAGAACTTTTAGACCTGGTATAATGCAAAGAGAAATGCAACGACTTTCCAAACTAAAGCATCCTGCAGCTAAAAAAGCTAGCCCATGCCAGCATTCATAAGACTGAGTCCTGAGGTTCCCAACTTGGGAAATGCTCTTATTCAAATGCATGAGTTTGTCCGGGGAAGGGAATGCAGGATGTGGCCCTAACCTTTTAGTCAGAATGACTCACTCTCCATTGTGCTATATTTCTTTATGGTAGATCATAATATATTGTCAAATGAAAGGAATATGATGTTTGGCAAAGGGAAAAATACGGAAAAACAGGGAGAGCAGATGAGGTGCTGCAGTTTAAATTGTGCTTTTCAGTTTTTTTATGTATCATAACTGTATGCAAGGATGCCCTGCAGCTATTCTATGAGAAGAGCACTTTAAGAGGAACCAGCATAAAGAAACAAATAGCAATAAATGACATAAGTATAGCACCTACTTATTTTTCAGAGATACATAAGACTGGAAACAGTACAAACATTATAGCATTGTACAAAGTGTATTTTCATACCTAAGCATGCACACACGAGAAGTATTTACAAGACAGATGTACAGACTAGAATAAAAATATATATGCATATATATTGTATAAGAAAAAGAGAATGTGAGGGTCATGGGAAAGAAATATTAGGGGAAGGGTTCATTAAGAATTTTCACATGAAATTTTCACAAGTATCCAAGTAAATTGAAAGCTGCCTCCTACTTTTATTCTTCTGCATGTTACATCTATAGGAATCCTGACCATCCTTCTGCTAATACTTCTACCACTGGCTCCCAACTACAATAATTTTATGTTGTTAGGAGCAATGGAGAGACCTACGAATGAATGAAAAAGCTGGGGGAATGGGAATTGCTGGAGACCATGGGGCACAAACCCATTTATTTTGAGTTTGAGGCTTGACTGCACTAGTATATTTAGGTTAATTTAGGGCTATTTTCCTATCCCATTTTTTGAAGCCTGAGTAACTGGAGAAGCCTAATGGAGAAAGAAAATATTGAGACTGAACTGTAGCTTCTAGACGCTTCATGAAGAAAGAGGAATGGTTGTGAAATAGTCACTTCACTAAGCAATCCAGAAAGCCACAGAGTATGTCGCAGTGCCACATTGTGTGTAACGATCCTAAAGAGCTCACCAGAGCAGATTGTAAAAATATTCATCACAAATTCCTCCAAGAAACATCACCTTCTCAGTGCCAGTAATCGAAAGATCTAGATCAAAACCCCCAAAGTGCATCATGGGAGATGTGGCCAGTGTCTTCACTGCTGATATGTTGAACCAGAGTCTCCCTTTGCTGTTCTGCCGGGGCTGACAGATGCCTTTCATGGACAGAGCACACAGCGGGAGCAGTAATATCACAGGGACCTGCTCAGCCAAGGAGAAATGGGACTAAAGATCTCCTGACCTACCTTCCCACCAGGACAAGTTTTCCATATCAAACTCCTTCAGATTCCATCTACTGTTTTGATAGCCTAGTAGATGACTGACTTTAGTTGGTGCAGGGTGTTGAGCCCCAGCCATAAGGAATATTCTACTTTTCAGGATCAGGCCCTTGGGCATTCCTGAGGGAGCAAGGCTAGAAGAGATGATAGCTGGCTGCTACACAGTTAAATGTAGTTGGAGAGCAAATCTTTCAAGGATGAGGCACAATTTACCAAGTTTAGCTAGTTGTTCTTCATGAAAACTAATTGAGGAAAGGGGTTCTTTTCTAGTGAATTTAATTTTTTTTTATCTGCCATTAAGTAAAAATAATCTGGAGAGATAGGACCTCTAACCTCTTTAATTCCCACCCTTGAGGGGTGAAACCTTTTATAAATCCCTCACGGCTCAAAAGAAATCTCTCGTGGTTTTTTGCCCCATACATGAGATGACAAATAACACTCAACCCCACTGCAAAACATTAGGTATTCCAGGCTAGGTGAATGATTAGATAAGACATTCTCCTTCTCATGAGGGTATCTGTTCATATTTTGCATGGTGTGGAAAGAACGTACGGCACTGAATGACGGCTGATGATGATTAATGTATTATTCTACAGAGCATTATGGTTTCTTTTCATTTGTACTGCATTGTTAGGAGTAAAATGTGATAAAATGGCTGTAACTGTTTTCTACCCTATTTCCTCCCCCCTTGTAATTGTTAAAAATAGCATCTGAAAAATTATTAAAAAGGACCCTATTTTCTGCTAATGTAAGTGGATCTAACTCCCCTGAATTCAATGAAGCTTCTTTCATTTATAGCTGCAAACAGTTTTTGGCCCATTTTAATAAACATTTATTTTACTTTTCTTGTTTGTTTTTACTTCCTCTCTTGCTTTTAGGAGTTGAAAATATGGCAAACATGAAGATTTCAAATTTAATGTAATCCAAAACTGGAACCTCAGCCTGGATATTTTAACACTGAAGCAATCTTAGTAAATAACTCCCAAAAATGCAGTAATTGGGAAAACATGTTTTGATCAGGGAAGCTGATAATCAGTTTTATGGGTGAGGGGAAAAGTATAACTAAAATTTTTAAAATTCTATTTTTGAAAATAGTAGCAATCATCTTTTCTCATGCAGAAAAAGGTTTTAAAACTTTCTTATTTTAACAAAGGTAAACTTACTTCTTCTTCCTTACAAAAAAAGCATGTGGATATCTACACATGAGCAAGAAGGCTCAATATTCACTAATAAAATTTCCAGAAATTCCAAGTTTATTCTAACTTTGCTTATGTGCAGCTGTCTTTCCTCTACTAAAGCTGTTATTACATTTTTTATCATAAAACACTGTCCATATTGCCAGCTCCTCTACTTAAGTGCTCTAAAGTTTAGAGAACAAAGAACATCACAGTTAATCCTATCTGAAATTTTATCTGAAATCGTTCAGATAAGCCATAATTTGTTTGAGCTCTGCTTGGAGTAAGTGACAGAGTTTCAGATACAGTAATTTGCTATGTTTCCATTTAAAACAACTGATGCTTCCCACTTCTAATACACTGGAACATAAAATCCATGTCAGTTGTTTATATTTGGGGATTATGGAGTTATGGGATTGTTTGAGTCTGTTTCTTAAGCCAGTTAGGCATGTCTTTGAATACACAGTCACCACAATTTCACATTCATGTAAAGCTGCAGTATGTGTGGATGAGTAAGTCTATTTCTTTGCAAGAGCAACTATTTTTTACTTGCAGCTGCAGTTCTAGACATAATTTAGGAACAGATCTACATGTGCCTTTGATGGATATAACCTCTTAATCTATGTGTTCCCACAAGATGTTACACAATTTTCTTCATCTGCTTTTTTCACTATTTCTTACACGGGTAATACATTGGGAACACACCTTCACAAAGCAGACCCCAAATCTCCTTCCACAGGAATTAAGTCCTGTAAAGTACTGTTGGTTTTCAGGTGCATTGTTCGATGCTACAGAAGATGCTGGAGAAGTCAACTCTCTTGCCTAAGACCTCAAACAGGCAATGTATAAGCCAGGAATAGCAGGCAGGATTTCCTGCCTTTCAGCTGAGCACACCAGGCTGCACTGCCCCTCTTGCTGTAAGGAAACAGATGGAAGTGTGCAGGCTCTGGGTGACGATGCCTCACCGAGAACAGCCTCTGCGCTTCCCCAGAGGAGAATTGCCAAGGGACCTGACATGTAACTGGAATAAGATTTCCCAGCTGCTGGTCCAGGACTGTGAGCTTCTCTGCTCCTCACACCTACACAGTGCAACTTTCAGTAAAGTAATACAAATGGTTTTTGTACCAAAGATGTGAAACTGTTTAATTGTTCTGCCTCAAACCTCAAGTGGCCATTTGGAATAACACGTTACAAAACATAAGAAGCTAAGAAGTGCAGTGGAGGCTTCTTGTCCAGGTCATTTAAGAACAGAAAATAAAGCATTTTGGCATTCAAATCTCAGTTATAATTCTCATCCAGTTTATTATCCATCATTAAAAAGAAAAAAAATCAGATTAAGTAGAGTGCTACTAAAACTAAACTACATCAGGGAGAACTATTCACTTCAGCTTTGTTTAAACTTTAACTCATCTATACTGAGCTTTTCTCAATTCATGTAAGAGTCTTAGGGTTACTTGATTAGGGACAGCCTTGTCCATAGACTTTGCCTGAGAACAGAATATAAAATAAGTTCCAGGAAGGGGTTTGAGGGGAGTAGTGAGGCCTGATTACTCAAAGATTTGTTCTTTGACATTGAACAGGCTTAGGGATAAAATAACATTGAAGGACAAGAAATGTCACTACGGACCTGAACCTGCAAATACTTATGTATGTGTTTTAACTTTACTACTGTGGGTAGTCCTGCTGAAATTAATGAGACTGCTCAAGGGGGTAAAGAAAAGCATATGTACAGGAATTTCCAGTATCGGAGACTATGTGCTTAAAGATGTGAAGAGTTCCAGGGCCTTCATTTGGGAGTACTCATATGCTTGTAGTTAAACATGCAGGAACATTTGTAGCATCAAGGTCCAAAATTCTTGCATTGTAAATAATAGGGGATGGGAACCTGAAGCCAGCTGTATTTGGAATAAAACAGTCAGGAAAAATAAAAAGAATTTCATGGTCTCACATCAACACAGGTAAGAGTTACAGCTTTTCCATCAGCCTGTGAGCTGGTGTAAACTGGAATTGTTCCCTGCAACTGATAAGGTGAATAAATGTAAAATTAAACCTATACTTAATTGCTTTCCAGAACTGGGACCTTGAGGAATATGGAACCATTCTTTTTTTGAGTACAGTCATTACAGCTTGAAGTGTCAACTTATTCTGACGAGATACAAGAGCCTAGAAAGATGAAAAGTCTTAGGTCCTGGGAATGGGAGCAATATGGTCATTGCTATTTGCTTCAGCACAAAGGCAGACACCAAGCTGGTTTCATAGGGATCACTTTCAAATGTCAAGGAGACTGGAAAATTCAGAGATATTAGAGATAGTAATGTAAGTTGGAGATGGGGAATATTTTAAATTGATTCTTTCCATATTTTTGTTTCTCATTTAACATTGGCTTCAACATAATCAATCTCAAAATAATGTTTATTCTTTTCATGGTCAGTTTCTTACTTGGAATACTACGCCATACATATCAAAGAGATCTGATATTGTAACAGTTAGCTACACTGTAGCTACAGACAGTAAATAGGCTAAATAACAACAAACAGCTGAGTTTAGTTTATATGAGCTTTGTTGTGTAGCACAGCCTAATAAACAGCAAATAGAAAGATGTCTCCTGCCAAAGCAATTTAAGCTCTAAGTAACTACTCAAAAAAAATTTTCTTTTCTTAGAAGCTTTGATAGGGTACAAGATGCTTAAGTGTTTCAGAGAGGAGAAATATAACACCTAGACAGATCCTGAGTCCCCACAGTAGTTCACCCTACTCTGTTACACTGGAAGCCAAATTTTGTGGAAATAAGTACTTCATCTCCAGGAGCCACACAGATCTAAGAGCCTTTTCCTAGTGTGTTTACATTGCTTAAGTTCTTCATTTCCGCTGCCTGAAGCAGTGAATTGCTATGGAATTGAATGCACAGTAAAACTACCATGGCCGAAAGGTTTATGCATTATGTTAAAAAGCTTGGTCTTGATAAATGGTGCCATTAGCATCTGGAATTCCAGGCATTTGTCGAGTTAGGCCACTCTGAAAACAGTCCTTAAAAGTGTAACAAATTTGCTCAAATGCTAATGAGCTGAACCACCACACTGATCTGTTGAACAGAGACAAATATATTTAAAAGTTTAAAGCATTTGTGTATCACTAGTAGTTATACTTAGTGTTCTAAGCATAGATCAGTTTTCCTGGGAAAAAAATGTATATGCTCACAGAACCCTCCTCCTGTAATGATGTACTAATCAACTGATCTATTTTAACCATTTTTTTCACCTGGTGTGTCATTCTAAATTCTTATTCCTTACAAACAATCAGTAAATGTCACCTGCACTGAAAAGGCCACTTTTGTCTGTAGGTACTAACAGAAATTTCACCTTTTTGGTACCCATAACAGAAAGCAGCAAGGTAAAGGCAAGCAGTGAAATTTAGCCCTGTCTATTTGTGTGTGGAAGGAGGAGAGAGGGAAATGACCTTTCTGGACAATAATTACTTTCTTGAAAGTTCTACTTTCCTAACAGCCTTCCAGACAAACACTAGCCAGCAGCAGATAAATTAGTAGCTAACCACTTTTCAGGCAGCAACAAAATCTCACCTGAAATGTGTGTAGTTTTTTTTTTAAAGTCAACAAAAAATGTTTTTGTTAGAACACAGAAGAAGCCAGAAATCTGAAAGCATAAAGTCTAAACTGAATCTATGGTCTGGCTCTACTCTTTAATTCAAGCCCAAGTGATTGGAGCCAAACTGTATATTGTATGACAAAGATGTCTAACAAAATGATATACACAGTGACAGCAGACCACCAGAAACTCATGTCAGAATATTTTCATTGGCTTCTACTCTTCCTTGGCTCATCCTCCTTCAGAGACACAGAGCTGAGCTAGACTAAGGAATTCAGCAGTAGTCTGACTCTACTTACGTTGGCTTTCCATTGCTAGTGGTCAGCCACAAAACATCTACCCAAGTAGCTCCTTAAGGTATAGGGCACTCAAAGTATGCAGAGATTTCCCCTTTGTTAGGTTGTTTCTGATGCACTCAAACAACAATATTGTATTACTCTGAGAAACAGAATCCACTCTCCTGCACTTGGGCTATTCAGTTAAAAAACTGAAGAGGCCTTTAGTCAGCATTTTACAGGTGTGGGTGTTTTCATGCAAAGAGTTTGCTGACAAAAAAATGACATTCCAGGTCATAATTATTCACAGATGAGGGGCAAGATTTGCAAATCTTTTGCCAGATGGATAAAACAACTAAAACACCCTGAGGTTCTATCAAGTCAAAACTTTTTTCTTCTATTTTTTAGATGAAACTCCTCTAAACTCTTCATCTGTAAGCAACATTTCACTTTGAAATCTGATAAATTAAAAAACTTGGAAAAATGTAATAAATCTTGGAAATAAACTGATTTTTTTTTCTACTTTGTACATCAAATTAAAAGAAAATAAAATTAATGAATCCCTCAGACCTTCCTGCCAGCATTATATGCTGCAAGGAAAGCCTTTTTTTTTTTTTTTTTTTTTAGGAATAAATTTACTTTACAGAGCAGCACAATGATATAGTGCAGAGCTCCAAACATAAATGGAATACTCTGGGCAGAGCTTCCACCACTAGGAGTAAATTCAAGAAAAATATTGACTGACCCTCTCTGTTTTCTTTTCTCTGCAGTATGTAATATTTCTAGTAGGATGCACAACAAAGCACTTGAGTCCTCCTGCACTATTGTCAGAAGAATTTGCTGAATGCATCTGAGAGTTAACATGGCATGTGAATCTCTCATGCCTTGTTTGCAGAGATGCAAACTTTCAGTGTCTGAACATCCTGTGTCCTCTGCTTATTCTCTGCAGTCTGTCTGTTACCCATGGCATTTTGCATTTGCTGTTTTCTTAGGTATACTTAAAATAACATGCCAAATGAAATAAACATACTGTTCAATGAATGCCCTGAAAGTTTGATATATTTAACAGTTTTTAACCCCACTTACCAGTTTAATGTTTAATTATATAAAGCTGTGTGGTCCCCAACTGGTTTGAACCTTCAACACTAGTCAAAACAAGTTAGAGCCAGCAAAGCAGAAAATATGATTGTGAGCAAGCAATATGCTGGCTAAATTGTTTAAGATGTCTCACAATTTGTTAACCTTGAATGGTTTTATTTTGAGCAACGTTTTCATCCTGGCCTTATCTGAGCCTTTCCAGCTTTTGCAGCTCTGCAGGTTCAGTTCTGCAACTGAATTGGGAACACATATTAAATACTAAACTGTCTGTTTTATTCCCCCCAAATTAAATTCTTAAGACCAATAAATAGCTTAAATTCCACCCACAATTAATTCCATTCACATTCTCCTGCAAATTACAAGCATGAAGAAGCTGGCCAGGTTTTGAAATCTGGCCCTTCATTTTCCAGCTGCAAATATGAATGTTTGAGAGAATCTCCTGTAACATTTCTGTTCTTGCCCTGTCATGTCCTGACTCTCCAAGCAAGCCTAGAAGTTCCATTAGAAAAAAAGATATTGTGATATTATAAATAACAGACTGTATATTGTCCAGCTCTATTTTCAGACTGCTCAGCCACGTCTTTCAACTCTGCAGCCTCAAGCTCTCTGCCTTCTGATTGAGGACAACAAAAGAGTTTGTTTCATCTGCACATTAGAAAGGACACTTGTGGCCTTTGGATCACACGAGAAGATGGACACTAAAAGAAAATGGCTCAAGAATAAATGATTTGCCTTGTCTTCTTTTCAGAAGTCAGATATAAAAAGGCATTGAGGCACAGCAACGCTGGGAAATATTAAGATTTTCCCAGACTTAACCATTTTCCTTTTCAAAAAGATTTATAACACACATGAATCTCAGATGTCACATCTTATTGTGCATAATTATACTGATGTCTAGACTAAACATTATATATATACCCACACATACATATAATTATATATCCTTATGACTATGTATTACTGTTTTTCTATAACACCTATTCCACGGCAGTGTTTGTACCAGTGCTTTATATCTTAATGATTCATAAAACCTGTATACCATGGGAAATGATTTTATCCAACATGCAAGTCAGCACTAGATCTGACACCAAAGTTTTAATGAGGTTTTAACTCACCTATGGTATAATCAGGTATGGGATAAACATCATACCCTGCATATTATAATCACTTAATACATCTTTCTTATCTATTTGAAGATACAAATGAAATGTAAGTACCTCAGTGCATATGCCTGGTCATCCCACCCATTAAGATGAAGGGATACATTCTGTAATCAGCAGAGCAGTTAATTACATTCATAACACACGTCTACCCATTCCAGAAAGTTTTGTAGGCAGGGTAAAGCATTTTTAGAGTGCATTGTTGGGTAAAGATAAAACAAAAATCAGAGACTGCTCCTCCTGTTCATTGGTTTGTAATGAGGATGTATGCTCACCTTGGCAACCTCATACATGTGGTTCTTCTCTCAAGATCTCATTAGCTTGTAGAGCACATTGCCAGACAAGCTAGATGGATTCTTGACCTACTTAATTTCAATTGTGAAAACTTGCTCAGTATTTTTGTCTGATTTTTCCAGGCATAGTTGCAAGTGACCTTACAATGTACTGTATATTTCAGGCAAATATTTGTATGCAGAAGCAGTGAAGTTGAGGTGTACTCTTGGAGTCTACTGGGAATAGAGGCAACATCACACAAAAGATGAAACAGCAGGGCCTGCAACACTTAGACATCTGTACTTGAAGTTTTTGTTTGAGAAAAAATTTCCATAGGAGTCTGCAAATGGATTCCTCATTCCTCACATGTTTTGACAGCACTTCTACATTTATCCCCCCTTGCTTTCCCCAATAGATTAGCCAGGCCAATAGCTGCATAGTATCCTTTGTCTTCTCCAAGGTGGAAGGTTCTTTTATTTTAGTTCTGGATTCTTACTCATTTTACTTAGCAGAATCCCAGAAAGACAACTGAATTCCCTTGGGTTGACTGATGAGTAGATTTCATGAGTCCTTTAGCTAGGGGAAGCTACCTGTGGTTTGGTGATCTCCTGGACAATTCCAGGGTTTGCATCTGTGGGACATCACAAAATCAGAAGAAGCATGCCTAGGAGAAGGGAGGGAAGGAGGAAAGGGTCTTTTTTGATAGAATATGGATGATCTTCTTAAGGAAACACACAGAAAATGCAGTGGATCATGAGGAAATATAATGTAGTCTGACAGCTAGTATATTTAACAAAAAAAAATGTGTGAGTGAATTTAGAGCTAGGAAAAGTGACAGACTAACAGGCTCCTGCTACAGCCGGGCACATCAGGGGTTAGCACAAAGTTTTCCCCAAGCAGCTCTGCCTATGGGCCACAGCACAGACCTACAATACCCTCTTCTACAGGGCTTCCCTTCAACTGAATTTTGGAGAGCTGAGGACTAATCCACAGGAGAACTGCAACAGTCACAGTGACAGCCTGCTTCACTTGTTAAATAATAATCAGCTCTCAAAATCAGCTCAGAAATTATAAAGTTATAAAAATAGCATACAGACCATATGTTAGTTTTCATTTCAAAGTTTATCCTTGCTCTAAAGAAGGTTAAATCATATTCATTTCTCTGAAAACAGTCAAGATATAGGAATTTAAAATACCATGAAAGTGTTATCTATAGAGTGCACTCTGGAGTACCAGGAAAGAAATCACATATGCATGTGATTGAAATACATTTCAAGTCAACAGAGAAGCACATACAGTAACTAAGAAACAAACGTGTTTTTCTGAATCAGAAAACTGAGTTTAATTTAGTTTTAAGATATCTAGATCTGTCTAGTCTGATAATAGTCAGATAAATAAAAGATTAACAGTGTCCTGTGTTGCCCAATATGTAAATTATGCTCTAAAAGAAATACAAAGAGCTAAGGTCTGACGCTGAGGAAGTCAGTCTGAGTCCTTGCTCTAACACAACCTCAGTCAATGTGGACACATCCTCTCTCTGTGTGTCTGGTCCCTGTGATCAAAACCTTAGCTGAGGGCTGCAGGGATGCACGATGAAAGACTCTGCAGTACTCACATACAGAGAGCAAGAGAGATGGGGGGTGGGGAGAGAAAAGGAAAAAAAGAAAAAGTGCTGCACCTCTGAAAACTCTCAAAAAGTTGGAAAGCCTGTGAATTCATGCTCAGTGTGAAGCAGCTCAGAGGCTAGGAGACCAGACAATGGCTCTCCACCTGCATAGCAATGGAAACACAGCAGGTAGATCCAAAGAGGAACAATAGTATGTGGATAAGTACTTTTTTTTTATTATTATCAAAAAAGTTAAAGCCAACAAAACTGAAAAGACTGCGATTAAGACTTCAAACTCTCTCCCAACATGTAATCAACTATCATATTTGCCTCAGAGATGTTTGTGATCACAGATGGGGTAGGACCTTAGGACAAAGTCTCAATTAAACTGGCAACCAAAGCACATTGTGGGGTCAAAATCTTGAAACTAGATGTCCCTGGAAGATTCAGAAAGATTCAAGAGCTCAAAACAATAACACCATTTCCCTCCTTACCACCACAACCTTACTAAAAAGAACAAAAAATATCAGGTCCATTTTTTATCTATTTATCTGTGAATATTTTGTCTCCAAAAGATACTAGTACTGCCATACCAAAACAGGCATAACTAAAATGTACCCTAATGTACATTTGGGCACTGAATTTTACATTTACCATGTAAAATGTACCTCTGTGGCCTCTATGTTATTTTATTATCTCTGCAGCTGTACAAGATACTTCGAGCTCATCGTACAAAAAAAGTAGTTCAGATAAATGTGGAAAGCAGCTCGATGGTAGATGATGTACTGGTGTCATCTGATTTTCTTGTGGCAAGAGATGTAGTTTCCTGAATGTATCAACTCTTCAGTTGGCCAGTGTCAGACTCCTTTGAAGAGTTCAAGCACAGAACTTCTTGTTCATGCAGTTCCCATGCTTGCCACATATTTTACCATCATGTTTCTTGCACGTGCAGCCAGTCTTGACAGATACAATCTCCAGACCTACAATGGCTGCATATATTGTGCGTATTTTGGAAGGTATGGAAGGAATCTGAAGACACTGCAGCATCTGTTAGCTACATATGCAAAAAGGAAACTTAAGAACTACCATATGGGGTTTTGAAGGACTTAAGTTCACATTGTGTCCTCTGATGCCTAAGTACAGCTCTCTGTAACTTCTGAAGTTTACCTAAGTCAGAAAACTTTTTAAGGTTTAAAAGATAAAACAGAAAAATGGAGTTTGTTATACCATAGGTTTGAGTACCTAGCCATATAATTTTATGGGATGTTTCAGGTTAGTGAGGTAGGAAAAAATCTAACGTAAAAAAAAATCAATCTTTAGGTAGATTTGGGTCACCAAAGATTCATGCCTACGTTTCTGAGAACCATTGCACTAATGGGTAAAAAAATCAGTAGCAATTCTTGTATTCTTTATTTCTGAGAACTCAACAGGAGACAGTTGGACAGGTTTCTGCTGATCAAAAATTCCTGGGTAACCATGACTTCTCCTTTTGAACGCCTGTAACTGGGAACTGAAAAATAGGACATGCCAAGTCCTTTTTTTATAATGTGTTTGCATTATGGTTTCCTTCAAATGGTAAGTGTATGGAACAGAAGTGCCAAAGCAGCTTAGCAATGAATATGACAATATAGCAACAGTAGCTGCTAAGAACAAATATTTGGCCAACTATTATGGGACAAAAGTGCAAATACCTGGAATTTGCAATTGCCTATGCAAAACACAAGCACATCCCAGGTGTGCACAGGGAAGATTGATAACCATCCACAAGTATACCTGGTATATTTGCCAATAATGGGCAAATTCCCCTGGTTTTAGTGTGCACAACTGAGGTAGCTGCACATAAATCAGGCATGTAACTGGGTAGAGGCTGTGTGTGAAATCATGACCATTTTTCAGTGTAGCCAATTCTACTTATTTTATTGCTAGTCTCAGGATAGTTAGTACTTGTCTTTAAAGTTTTTTTCCTCCAGTTCTGCAGTTTTGTGAGGCTCTCATATTTCATTAAAAACAAAAACAACAAAAAGAATGCATGCAGCTTTTATGGTCACAAGGAAAAGCTTGAAAGCAAGAAAGCACCAGCTCTAAAAGTAGAAAGCAAACTGCAAGAATCCATATGTGTTATTAAAGAAAATATTCTTTTCCTTAGCCACTCATGATTTTTAAGACGGTACTTAAGATTTCTCAGCATATGGCATTGGGAAAGCTGCTATTTTCAAATGCATAATGTTTTATGAACACGTAAGCAGACAAACCACTGTAGATACACCAAAACACAAGCGAGGAAGGGACCTTCGGCTGCAGCAAATGTATTTCTGCTAATATCACATGTCCAGCCATGTAGTACACTTTTGAGCAGGAAGACAGACAATTGTATCTCCTTCTCTTCTCAATAGTATCTCCTTCTCCTCTCTGCTTTCCCTTCCTCCCTGTACATGCACACCACAAACAACAGACACCCCTCAGCACTCCAGAGAAAACTCCAGACCCTTAACCTGCCAGCCTGAAGGCACCAGCAGCAGAGAACAGGGGGAAGCCCCAAAATGTTCTCAGCCCTCGGCTCCTGGCAGCAGAGAGACACCAGGCAAAATACAAGAAAGTGATCCACGTACACATGTAAATTTTTATCTTATGCATATAAAAGAAATAGCTATTTTCATGAAGGAAATTTTCTTTCTTCATTCACAACTCATATAAATATATTAATATTGAAAGCTCTTCTCCACCTCCCTGTCTCAATTTGGTTTTCTTTTTTTTTTTCCAAGTGTAGGGTGAGTCACAATGTTGATCAGATTACCTGGTAAACAGGTCTCAAAATTCCCACAAACTAATGCATAGAAAAGTTTAAATTAAAATGGAAGCAGAAACACAAAACCCCTTGAGACTAGGCCGATTAAAGTTCAGGGAATTTTTGTGCTAGAATGTCATTTCCTTCTCTTAACATAAATAAGGTGTTAAAGCACTGCTAATCTCAATGTTTAATGCATGCAGGGACAAATCACTGAGACCAACCTCCTTATTTTTCTTTTTTTTTAAAAAAATGTTTTTGTGCCAGTTCTTGTGAAGGCTCCAGGACTAGCCACAACAGTGACTGAAGTTCCCAAACTGATAATACAAACAGCTACTGATTCAATAAGAATAACGAGAAGAACTACGGGCCCAATTTTCTAACAGCTGGCACCCTGCCCATCAGTGCAGTGTCAAATTCAAGAGGCAAAGAAAGGATGCTGAGTTGGCCCCACAAAGACACACTGACGTAATTCAGACCCAGCTCTGCAGTCAGCCTGGGGATGATACTGCTCCTTCAGAGAAAACTAGTTCTGGCTATTTTAGCTGTTTCTTCTCATTAAATTCCCAAATCAAACCAGCAAGCTGAAATAGCATACTGGCAAACTTCAGGAAAACAGACTGACCACAGACACATCAGTTATAAATACACAGAGAACAATTTGTTACTAACAGGCAAGGGGAATCTAGACTAATATTACATATTTATATACAGCAAGAAGGCAGCAGTTAAAGAAGAGAATTAAATGTTCTGAAATGTTGATTGAAAAAAGTCCAACATCCAGGCTTTACTAGAATTGTTCTGTATTCATATAAATGTTCAGACTCTGTGTCAAAATGAGTCTTATCAAATGAGTCTTTCCTTGCAAATCATTTAAAATGTTACTAATTCAAGTTAAGAATCAAAACTGTTTCTTAAAAATCCACTCCTTTGATGTAACATGAATTAGTACTCAGAGCAAAGAGGTGAAACAGACCTAGATCTGTTTGCTGCCTAATTTAGTGCCAGTAATAGTTCAGCCCTAATCACTGAAATAGAATACAAAAGTATGTGCATACACACATATGCATGTGTATATATATATATAAGTATTTGATATTTTTCTTGCATCCAATCTGGTGATTCAGTACACACTGCTAATAAACCCAGCTCCATGATCATGACTCATCTCAGCTATATCTTGTGTGTTAGAAGGCAGTGAGTGAAGGAGAGAGGTGAAGGGTGGCTCAGTAATGGAAGCATGCTGCTGTGGACAGTGCACGTAGTGTCATCAGCTAAATAGGCAGGAAAACTGCTTCATCCATGTTAGGGGCTTCTGCATTAAACAAATACACATACACAGAAACACATATATACAAAGACATTTTATATATACACAGAGGGAGTGTATATATGGTAGAAAATGCTATGTACAAAATACCATTTACAAGCCTACTATTCTCTGAACAAGAAAGTCCTCTCAAAAAATCTCATGCATTCTGCCTCCCAGGTGTAGGATTGGAACTTGGTTCCTTCCTAATCACAACATAAAACTGTGTCCATACATTCAGCACAGGCTACTGCCAAGTGCTTTCTCAAGTGCACACCAAAATCTTTACATGGCTGGAAGTAACAAGACAATTATCAGGTAACTCAGACAGACAGAAGGACTTCTAGGAGGCTAACAGGCAGAAAAAGACAATCAATAGTGATTGGATTTAAGAAAATCTTTGCATATAAGAGATCCACCATAAGGATCTGAGTTCAGCTCAGGGTGACTTAGAAATGTTGGCCTCAGTACTTCTTCCTGCTGGGGAGGAGAATTCTTTCCAGCAGCACCTACCCTAAAATACCAGCACTCACTGTGTCATGGGAGTCAAATCACAAACCACATGTAGCTCGTAGGTCTTATTCCCTTTGATACTCAGAACATCACAGTGGAAGATCCTCCTGCTCCCCAAAATCTAGTGCACATACCAAAGCTAAAGCCAGATCTCTCATTGAAGGGTTTGCATTGCATATCCAACAGATTTGCCAACATATGGTTAAAAACACATTTAAGACAAGATAAAGCTAGAAATGAACAGAGACTTACTACACTCTTCTTACCTGACCAATGCATTGGTAAGTGCTGTGCAACACCAGCACTGCCCCTTCCAGATTTATTCACCTACAGGTGTTCTTGTTCCTGCCAGGGACTGGTCTGCAGAGCCCACCAGTTTGTGTCTCAAGGAAGCAACATATTTATTGCCTAATACTGTCATGCTCTGAGCGAGCTAGAACACGTATCAGTCATCATGGGCACCTTGTGCAATCAAGGACAGTAGCACCAGATCTTTAACTGAGCATTACTGTGTTTCACCAAAGCATGACAATGTTGCAGCATTTAGCTGTGTGTACCTTTTCAATGCCAAGCCATCATCAAAGCTGAAGCTTTTAGTTTCCACTTTGGAGCAACAGTAATGCCCAAAAGTGCAAGCATCAAGTTAGACTGAAGATTCTATGCCTAAAACTCATTAAAAAATGAGTAAGGACCAATTACATTGGTTGGGGAAATCTGTTAAAGCTTGTGTTAGAGGTTTCAATGCATTTACTGCTGCTTGGTTATCTGAGATGCTTCAGTCTTGTGACTAGCAATGATTTTACCTTAAAAACTGCAGTTCTGACACCAGCATGGTCGAGAGCACTTTTTAACACAGACCACTGCTATGGTAGAACCCATCTTTTCAGGAAAGACATAATTAGAAAATCTGCATTCTCCCTCTCCACCACCACTCAGTTAGCATTTGTTCTAAATGCAGATTAACAATAAGACCCATTTTCCTCTTGAACAAGACCCAGCCTTGAGGAATGTTCCTCCCACTACCCTAACCACTAAAGCATTTGAAAGCTTACAAGTAAATTGCTGGACATGAGACCCCTGATTGCTGTGCCTACACGATTCATGATTGATGGGTCTAATAAAATTACTAAGTTTTCCTTCCTATTTCTGGCATTAGTCAAGTCTTCACGTCCAAAGATTATTCCACCAGACATGTTCTGCGGATGTGATGGGATTAGCCAAATTTCAAAGCTTATTTTTGACCTCCAGCAGAAAATTGAGCACATACGCTATTGAAGCCAACTGGGACTATAGAACATCAAGTTGATTCATCAAATTAGCTCAAACTGCATGACTGGCTATGGAAGTTGTCAGCTATAAACCTGTCAAAAAGCCATCAGCTTTAATGTTAAATAGAGACACAAAGTAATGTTGTTCAGAATTTGACATTTGTTGGACTTACGCCTGCTAAAGGATGCTATCTGCTTTGTTTCCTCTTAGAAAAATTTGTGGTCTGAAATACAGTCTTGATAGATTGCTGTAGAAAAAAAGGTAGAAACCCTGGGTGTGAGAAATACCAGCTTGAACAAAGCAGATATATCTGTACTGCCTTTATCTAGCAATGTCAATACCAAAATTACTGCAGCACACAAAGACTCAGAAGTCTTTCAAGCAGTTACAATGTGCAAAGTTAGCATATTTTGCTGTTTACAGTAAAGCTTTTTTATTAAAAAATGGAAAAACAAACAGCAGAAAACAAACACATCATTTTGTTTATATTTTCGAAACAAAAGAGCAATGAGTTTGGCATAGAATACGTTGAAATAGCTCTAACTGAATTATCAGTGCATGCAGATAGCACATCCACAATGAGAGACCTGAGCACTAACTTAAATACCAAGCTAATTCATGTATGATCAGACACTATGGCATGGGGTAACAACACAGAAAGACTATTAACACAAAAAATGGTAGGTCAAAACAATGTTAACAGTCTTGTAACCGCACCCCCCCTTAAAATCAAAAACATGCAGAGCTAATGCTTCCACTCTGCACTCAATCTGTTCCCTTGTGTTTGTGAGTATTACAAAGGTAGGCTGGATAAAGTACAGCTTTAACTCTGCATTTGTTTAGCTAGCAAGCACCTAACCCCAGACTTTGAACATACATATTTCTTGCATCCCTCTTTTCTGTTCTGGTTTTTTTTTTTTTGTAAATGATGCATGTAGTCCTCTTACAATTTATGGATGATTGGCTAGACAGAGCAATATGGCCTCTAATGTGTCAATGCATATTATTATGAAGCTTTAGCCTGCTGAATATTGACATGAAAGACAGTAAATGAGGAGCTCCTGCAAAGTCATTATGATCTCAGACGTCAGCCCAGAGTGAGAGCTCCCACCCATGTACTTCTGACAGCATCATGCTGTCATGCTGCTCAGGAGAGCACACTGGCCCTGCCCCATGAATGGATAGGTAGTGTCTGCAACCCATCACACCATGGGGACATCCTACAGAGCACCACCATTTTCACTGCTGCTTCTTGTACCCTGCCTTTGTCCCTCAGTAATACATACCTAGGGTAAGTCCTAGGAGGAATAGTCAGAGAGAGGCATGCTCAGGCTGGGAAGTCTACAGGGTCTAACCTGCACATTATAGTCTTCAGACTAAAGCTTTTTTTCTTTGCTGCCTCCAAAAAAACTTACCACAGTCTGTGCAGGATACAACAGGAATGAAAAAAAAAAGGATATTGAGGGACTTATCACAGGGGAACTGCAGAGAGAAAGCATCATGCCAAAACCTCAGTGTAAAGGAAGAAGCAAGAGGAAATTCAGGCTTCTGATGACCACATACCAAGTGCCTGTGCTATTATCTTGCAAGTCTTCTCGCAAGAGGGACAAGCAGTAGCTGTACTATCCCAGAAGACATCAGAAAACAGCTTGTGTTTTGGAGAACCATTTCCTATTTTAACCCTGTTGCAGTTATTATTATACATTATATTTGGGGTTTTTTAATTTCAAAACCCACGAAGATGTATTAGAGGAATACTAGTCCTGGTCCCCTGTCAGGTAAAAGGCCTGGCGTATCTGGGGCTTCCAATTCAAAGTGATCACTTGTGCAAAAACAACACTGCTTCCCAAGTGTGTGCAAGGTGAATGTTTAGCCCCCGAACCTGTCAGCACAACATCATGGACCCAGTGACTGGCCCTGAAAAACAGCAACTCCTGCAGCCAAATGGAATCTCAGGAGAGTTTTCTCCTGAGCTCTTCCCCCAGATATTGCAGTGAGACTCAAATCCTCAAGCTCTCACTCAGGTGTACTGTTGAAAACAGAAGTCTGAAGCCAGAGAGTGACTTTCCCCACTTCTGTAGCTTCATATATCTTTAAACCAAATCTGCTTTCTTGTATGCCAATTTTTAGCCTGGAGCCAGGTATTAGAGCTGAGTGATAAATCCCTGAAATGGTGATCACAATAGAAACTCTGACAGACACTTAACACTAGTGGTATAAACTCAGGGAGCTCAGGATATATTTTTTTCCCCGATCAGGCATTGGCTATGCATTTGTACTACATAAGCACAAGATGTATGTAGGACATGTTGCAAAAGCTGCAAATCTGTGACTTTTTTGTGACCTTTGGGGAAGTGACTTTTCCTTTGTACTTTTTTTCTAAAGGTTTCATAACCACTAAATAGAGCTTCTACAATTGCATATTGTTTTTAAATTGAGCAAAAAATGGCATTTGAACAATGACAACTTGATAACTAGAACATTCCCCCTCCCAAACCTGAGCCTAAGCTGTAATACAGCAAGTGGGACTTGAACTGTGATGGGTTTCAGTATTAACGTTCATAAGATTTGTCACTGTCACATCGTGCTAACGCTCAGAACATCTCATTTTCTAAATATAATGTATCACTGTTTAGTGGCTAAAAATGTAAATTACAAAAAATGTAATCATGTTCAAGAAACTGAAAAAAATATGATCCCTGAACCTCTCAGCACGCACATGACTTAATGTGGAGCTTACCAATTAAGCATAACAATGCTGCACAGCAAACCTATGGGACAGCTGCATCAATCGCCCAGAATATGCATTCCTTCTTCTGCACAAATCCGATAGATTTCCAAAAATATCTTTGAATTGGGTTCACAAGATAAAACATGTGAACCTATCCAAAGGTGTAAGAAACAACTATCTTCTTAGATCTCATTTCTGATATTCAAGGCTTGGTATGTATTTTTCTTTTCTCTTTTTCACCCCTCCACTTCTGGTATCAAAGGAACAAAAGAAAATACTCAGAATTTAAAGCTCTCATCTGTTAAACTTCATCTGAAATATTCTTTAGAAGTACCATACAGGAACCCTTACATGTATGAAAAGCAGTTTCATTGCTAAGGGCATTTTTGGAGTTCCTCCCCTCTTTAAACCTAAGCTGTAGAGGGTTCATTTGTTTAGTACCAGCAGAGCAAATCTAGTGGCTTATTTCTACCAAAAGACGCTTTCCATGTCCTCAGATCTGCTCCACACAGGTTCCCATCCCTTCCTTTGCTTCACGCTGGTGCTCATCTGACCAAATGGTAAACCAGATCAGGGACTTAAACTGAATTTAATCTCTTTGTAGGGCTAATTCTCAGCTATTTAAACTCTAAATTGGCTGATTGCTTAGAAAACTAAATGTAGGTGTTGTGGCCAACGAGGAAGAGGAAAAGATGCATGCCCAGGAAGGAGAGCGCGGGAGTGTTCTCATTGGCAGCAAATTTGCTGCAACCAGCTGTATTGTTAAACCATTGCCCTAAACACCTACACCTAGTTACAGAGAGAAAATAAATCTAGTGTTTCTTTCTACAGGAGAGTGCAAGTTATTTTGTGGCAACCATTGCTACAAAAGGTGAATGAGTCTGACTTACATCTAACTGGGTCAAAACATCCTGAGTGTGGGGTAGCCCAACAAGAGCTGCTCCTAGACTCAGTTGCTGTGTGAACAACTGGACGTGGCTATTCTGAGAAGAGTTTTGAAATGCTGGGAAAAAATCTGTTGCAGAAATGCCAAATATTTATTCATTTGGCAACAGAGAAACAGATTCTAATGACGTTAAGGTCCCTTTTACACTATTTTATTGAGGGTGTGCAATGTCAGTTTAATGTACAGAAGAAACAAACTTGCAAATCTATATACAGGATCTTGATACCGTAGAACAACTGAGTCTATTAATTACTATGTAACTGAATTAACTTCTGTCCAACCAAAAACCACTTTAAAATGCTGGAATCATTGGTGGATAATTGTTTTGCTATTAAAATATCTCAAGTCCACCTGCAAATCTTACCTGTTCTAACTAAACTGCTTAGTAGGTGTGTTAATGGAAGTTATTGCTATTATAAATTATTTCCAGACATTGACAAAGGAAGTAATACAAGGTATATTTTTTAAAAGCTCTGGCCAATGCATGGCTGAGTGATTGAGTTGGAAAATGAACCATTCCTTGGGGTTAGCAAATGATTTTTCATCAGCTAGCAGGCTATTAAGCACACCTAGATAATAAACGGATGATTTTAGCAGTAATTCTACTAGCTTCTCATATTTTCCATTTTAAATTCCATGTTACTTTTAAAGGATTCACACATTACATTGATTTACACCACAGAGAAGAGAGCCAATGATGTCCTTTAATGTCGGAGACAGTGCATTATTATTTATCATTAAATCTACCTTCCTTTTTTTTCCCCACCTTGTGAAACATTTGACAAATGCCTGCCTGGCTAGCTTAGATGTGAGTGCTATGGTTCCTCATGCAGGGCACACCCCTGCAGCTAGGTGCAGGCTCCCCAGGTTGTGGGGCTTGCTGCTTTCTGCCTATTTAACACTGGATCTTCTGATGGTCATCCTTACAAACCCCACTGTCTTCCTCAAGCGCCCACAGCTCAATCATGTGAACTTAAGTTACTGGTAGAAACTAGGGAACAAAATCTTTACACTAATGAGATTATTTGCATGAAATGTTATTTCAGTAAGACAGCCTAGGGAAGGAGTTCATTCACACTTGATTTTCCACATTTGTTATTAGATTTCTTGCCCAAAAGAACAATTTTGGGAAACGACTGCAAAGACACAGGATTGGAACTGATGGTCAGTTCCAATGGAATCTAAGTTAATTTTTAACATGAAAGAAACTGGGCGACAGAGACAGATTAAAAAGTGATTGACCAGCAGTCTGTTTCTTCAGCACGTTCCAATGAAGCTACTTGCTAGTACTATTAAAAACTCTAGTAAACATCCATTTTTTTGGTGGAGGAGAGATGCATGGGTTTGTTTTCTTTCTGAAAATGCTAACTACAAAAGAAAATATGTCTGTGCCTGCCTGCTTATGTGTGCATTCTTCTCTTAGGGTTACTACTTGCCACACAATTTCTTTTGTAGCAGCACTCACAATACTGAAATAGTTATTTAAAGTAAATTTGGTAAGTTGGGTTCATGCGAGTTCAGCCTTGGGGCAAATGCAGTACTTTCATACTCATAAAGGAAAGCAAACTTTCACAATAAAACAAAAAGTACAAATATTCACTGAGTCTGGAGTTTCATTACAAAGTGAGAAGTCAATTTATGGTTTATAGTTTCATATCAAAAGCAGATGAAAATTGGAAATTTCAGAACAGTTTGGCCTTGCAGTTTTGGATTGATTCAAACTTTAAATTCAAAATGAAACTGGGAGATGTGAACTTAAGTGGCTGATGCTGCAGAAACTGTTGTGATCTATGTGTATATCTATTGCAATTTATTTTCACAAGATTGCACACTTTCCTGGTAATTACAGACCCCTCTTGCATAAGCAATAATTTTCCATTTGAACTTCTACAGTACAGCCTGTTCCTCTCCTCCTTCAGAGCAGCACTGAACACAAATGCACAGATTTATCACACCTTTTTCCACATTAGCCTTTAGAAATCCAGTTGATGGACCACTACAGAGAAAATAACTCTTCCATATTTTCCAACATTCTGAAGTTCAAAATCTTAAATTTCTTTTCAACAAAAAGCTTTTCTCACATCTGCTGGTGAGATACTTTGTATGGTTTGAATATGAAAATCCATTTCTCAAAAGAATAGCAAATTTCATAGCTCCAGGAAAAAAAAAAAAAAAAAAAAGAAGTACAGGAGATTCCAGGATGCTTTATGTATAAGCAATACTTTACATCACTTTCCCC